>JAVXUL010123125.1:0-16609 GCA_035590515.1 Trichilia minutiflora | reverse complement strand
GAACCCATAATATATCAATACGAAGCTCTCTTTGAGATCTATAAAAATGACAAGGAACTTTTTCTCAATTGGAGATGATTTTAGGGTCAAAAATCTAGATCTTTATTACAAGCTCAAATTCAATACCATAATCTTATTCAAGATATATTCATCATGTTCTATATCCTCTCGTGCACAATCTAACTTAGAAGACATGCACGAACACTCTTGAGGAATTTATCATTATGCCCATAATGCTAAGGGATGGGTTTCACACATCATCTCAAGGACAAACTCAAGGATCAAGACAGAGTTAGAGTATGGATAGGTGTATTAATTGTAGACGACACCACACAGGCCCGTGTTATCAACCGCCAACATGATACTATTGTAAAGAAATAGGGTACATCAAAATGTATTGTCTAAAGTTACGTAAAGCGAAATGGGGTGGCCAGACAAGTCAGCATCCTGCACCTCAACAACATCCATCAGTTGAGCAGGCTGTAGTTTCTTCATGTAGAAGATCAGGTGTGGCCAGTTCCTCAGCAAGATCCTGTAATACTCAGAAACACAAGATAGAGTTCAGACCAGGGTATTTACCTTGAATTAAAAGCAGACACAGGCTAACCTAGATGTGATGATCAGTATGGCTACTATTTTCAACCAACCTACATACGTGTTGATAGATCTGGGTTCTAGTAAGTCATTTGTCAATACCACTTTAGCACCTCATGCTAGTAACCCATTGTCACCCTTAGATCAAGAGATAATAGTTCATACTCCTCTAGGTCAAAAGTTATTGAGAAAGATTGTATTTAGAGACTGTGTTGTGATTGTGAATGGAGTAGAGCTGGTAATAGATTTGATTTCCCTGAGAATGGAAGATATTGATACGATACTGGGGATGGAGTGGTTATCGAGACATTGAGCAACAGTAGATTGCTTCGCCAAGCAAGTTGTATTTAGAAAACCAGGGAGATCAGAGATGGTTTTTATAGGTGAGCGAAATATTCTATCTAGTAGCATAATTTGTGCTATGGAAGCTCAGAAATTAGTAACGAAAGGGTGCAAAGGATATTTGGCACATGTTATAGATACGATTGCCTCTGAGTACTCAATTGACCAAGTTCTAGTGGTGAGAGAGTTTTCAGTTGTATTTTCAGATGAGTTACCAGGAATGCCACCACAACGAGAATTCGACTTCATCATTGACTTAGTTCCCGGTATTACGCCAATTTTGATACCGCCTTATCGGATGGCATCAGCTGAACTTAAAGAATTGAAGATGTAACTTTAGGATTTGATTGATAAAGGTTTCATCCGTCCTAGCATGTTACCCTGGGGTTTGTCAATGTTATTTATTAAGAAGAAAGATGGGACTCTATGATTGTGTATAGACTATCAATAGTTAAATCGGATCATCATCCAAAATAAATACCCACTGCTCAAAATTAATGATTTGTTTGATCAGTTACAGGGAGCTAGTGTATTCTCGAAGATTAATTTAAGATCAGGGTGTTATCAGTTGTGGATTAAAGAGAGCGATGTAGCCAAGATATCCTTTCAAATGCGCTATGGTCATTATGAATTCCTTGTAATACCGTTTGGGTTAACTAATACCCCAACTGCATTCATGGATCTCATGAATCGAGTATTCTATCCTTATCTCTATAAGTTTATGATTGTCTTTATCAATGATATCTTGGTTTACTTGAAAACCAAGAAAGAATTTGCTCAACATTTATGGATTGTACTACAGACACTGAGAGAGAGAAGACTGTATGCAAAGTTTTTAAAATATGAATTTTATCTTCAGAAAGTGATATTCTTGGGACATGTGGTCTCAAAGAAAGAAATTTTTGTTGATCATCGTAAGGTTGAAGTTATTATATAGTGGGAAAGACCAAAGAATGTTACAGAGATTAGAAGTTTCCTGGGATTGGTAAGATATTACAGAAAGTTTGTTGAAGGTTTTTCTTTGATAGCTGCTCTACTGACTCACTTAACGAGGAAGGATGTTAAGTTTGAATGGGATGAGAAATGTGAGCAGTGCTTTCAGGAATTGAAGAATCATCTCACCTCAGCTCCGATGTTAACACTACCTATTCCGGGAGAGGGATATGTAGTATTTAGTAATGCCTCTAGATAAGGACTGGGTTTTGTTTTGATACAAAATGGGAAGGTAGTCGTTTATGCTTCTAGACAGCTTAAGAAACATGAGGAGAATTATCCGACTCATGATCTAGAATTAACAGCAGTTGTTTTTGCCCTGAAGATTTAGAGATATTACTTATACGGAGAGAGGTGTCAGATTTTCACTGATCACCAGAGTTTGAAGTATTTGCTCACATAGAGAGAATTAAACCTGAGACAGAGGAGATGACTAAAACTAATCAATGATTATGATTTAGTGATTGACTATCATCCAAGGAATGACAATGTAGTGACAGACGCTTTAAGTAGAAAGTTTTCAGTAACAATGGTATATGTACGGTCAACATACCTTCTATTGTTAATAGAATTGAAGAACCTGCGAGTGACATTAGAGTGTGTTCAAGATGGCTCGATACTAGTCAATTTTATTATAAGATTGACACTGAGGGAACAGATAAAAGACAGGCAGATGTAAGATTCAGAGTTAGTAAAAGTCTGCCAGAGGATCATAAATGGTGAGACTGGAGAATTCTATATTTCTCAGGCTAGAATTCTAACATTTAAAGGTAGGGTATGTGTACCCTCAAATGATGAACTAAGGAATGCTATTTTAGAAGAAGCTCACTGTTCGACCTTTGCAATGCATCCTGGTAGCACAAAAATATATAGAACCATCAGAGAAAATTACTAGTGATCTGGAATGAAGAAAGACATCACAGAATTTATTGTCAGATGTATGATCTATCAGTAGGTTAAAACTGAATACCAGAAGCCACCAGGGGCACTTCAGCCATTATCCATACCAGAGTGGAAATGAAAACATATCACCATGGATTTTGTGATTAAAATGTCACTTACTCAAGATGGACATGATGTAATATGGATGATTGTGGACAGGTTGACTAAGTCTGCACACTTTTTATCCATCAAAACTAAGTATCCAATTGAGAAGCTAACAAAACTATATGTGGCAAAGATTGTAAGGTTGCATGGTATACCTGCGATAATTGTGTCAGATCGAGATCCCCGTTTTACATCTCGATTTTGGCCTAGTCTTTAGAGAACTATGGGTACGAAACTAAACTTCAGCTCAATATTTCATCCTCAAACAGATGGACAATTAGAAAGAACCATCTAGATACTGAAAGATATGCTGAGAGGGTGTGTTTTAGATTTTTCAGAAAGTTGGGATCGATACCTATCATTGGCTGAATTCGTCTACAACAATAATTATCGGTCCAGTATAGGAATAACACTATATGAAACTCTTTATAGAAGAAGGTGTATAACTCTTTTATATTGGAATGAAGTAGGGGAAAGGAAACTAAACAATGTTGAGTTAATTGAAGCCATCACTGAGAAAGTGAAGATTATCTGAGACAGGATGAAGATAGCTCAAGATAGACAGAAGTCATATTCGGATAATAGACGAAGGGAATTAGAGTTCGATGTGGACGAGTAGGTATTTTTGAAAGTATCATCCTGAAAGAGAGTGATTAGATTTCGGAACCAACTTCACCCGAGGCATATTGGGCCTTTCAAAATTATTGAGAGGATTAATCTAATGGTGTATAGGTTCGAGTTACCGTCAGATATACAGAGAATCTATGACGTCTTTCATGTGTCAATATTAAAGAAGTATGTACTCGACCCTTCTCATATTATTGGGTTGCCTCCTATCGACTTGAGGAAAGATTTAAAATATGAAGTATAACCTGTGGTCATACTTGATCGACAGGAGTGGATATTGAGGAGTAAAGTCATTTCTATGATAAAGGTCCTTTGGAGGAATGATGCGATTGAAGAAATGACTTGGGAGCCCGAGCTTCAGATGCAACGTCAGTACCTTTATCACTTTCAGTACTGAGGTATGTTGAATTTTGAAGACAAAATTCTTTTAAAGGGGTAGATTTGTGAGCCCCGTACCTATAACCCAAGGATATAACAGTAATTTTATCTTTTTAATACACATGTATTTATGTCTATCTTATACACCATTATATGTCATCACGGTTTCATATTTATTTGGGGTATTTAAATTGATTAAGATAGAGTTTTGAGGTCATAAACGTGGAGACTTCAATATAATTAAATGTTAGTTTTATTTTAAGTGGGACCCTAATGATATTTTTCAAATTATGAAGAATTCAAGTGAAATTTTTTATTTTTGGTGGGTCCGATCGATCAAATGGTGTGATTCTTCCATTGGTATTTTATTCGTTCGAATAAATAAGGAGATTCTTTCGACTGAATAGGACTTCGTTCGATCAAATAAGTTATTCGTTCAACTGAAGCGTTGATTGGTTTAAACGAAGAGAATTTTGTTTGATCGGTAAATTGAAAGTCTCATGACTTTTTGGGATGTCGAAGAATTCGTTCGAATAAACCTTGGTTTGTTTGATCGAAGGGGATAGTTCGTTCGAACGAACTTTGATTCGTTCAATCGAATCGACATAAAATAACGATTTTGTCCTCTTCTAAAACCTTCTCCTTTAGAAAACTTAAGGGAAAAATGATAATTTTGCCTTCTTTTTTATAAAAAGGGGACTGAGTCCCCCTCTCTGCCGTTCCCTCTCTTTCCCTCCTCCTTTCCCTCTTTCTCTCACGTTCTCTCTGCTCTCTTCATCTCCCACCTGAGTTTTTGCCACATTTTTTATTTCTCTTCACTTATCATCCACATTCCTCATATCTAACTCCCCAGGAGTTTCACTTTGATGGTAGAAACGCAGAAAATAAAAAGGGCATCTAAGGTTTCGGGTGATAATTTTGGGGTTTTTTTACTTCTAAGTGAAACTAAGAAAAATCGATGATACTACGAGGTTCATAGCATCATTCCTAACTTGTTTGAATCTTTTATTTCACATTTTATCAATTTTTATAAAATGGGTTTATTGCTCACTTGTGTAAATTTTGGTAGATTTTTCATGCATATTTGAGTTTTTATGTGTTATTTAGGTTGTAATGAGGTCCGCTGAGTCGAAGGAAGCTAGAAATATAAGTTTGAAGAAAGTGGATAGATGTAAACAGTAATTGGGGTTACTATTTTGATGAATGTGTGGGGTTCGTATATCTAAATTTATAAAATCGAGTCAAATTACGTTAGTGTAGCTACAATATGGGTTTATGGTAGTAATGTATAGGTAATTAGATAGAAAACAAGAATTTAATCGATTTTGCGTATTATCTGATTTTAGAAAAAACCCGGTTTTAGAATGCATTTCACGCATACGAGTTTTATGTGAGGGTTAGAATATGTATTGATATATTTTTGACGTATGTGAATAGACGATGGTGTGCGAACAAGGAACCCTCGAGACGTGCCACGAAACAAGGGGAGTTAAGGAGTGTATACCCTCTTTACGCTATGAGTGGACTTTTTATGTTTTTGTTGATTTAATAAAGATCTTGATTTTATATTTATAATGATGCATAAAAGATTTACAAATAATTTTGCTATTTACTCTTGTTTATGCAAAAATGTGCATATGAATGTTTTTATATGATTTTATACTGAAATATAATTTGAAATGATATATGTTTGTGATGAGAAATGGCCAGAAGGCCAAGTTGATGTATATTTGATAGAATTGTTGATGCTCATACTATTATTCTATTTCGGATCTCTTTGATTTGTATGATACATACATATTGGTGTTGGTGGCCATGAGGGTCAAGATACTATTGGTGATAATGGCCATGAGGGCCAGGATATTTACTGTAACTATAGGATATATGGTAGCCTGGGAGAGACCACCAGTATGTGGTTCCTTAGGTGAGTACGGTATATGATAGCCTAGGGTCGGCCTGATAGAGAGTTCGCATAGGTAAGTGTGGGAGACTTCATAGGTAGAGGTTGTTATATGGTGTTATATTATTGTGTTGGAGATGTGATTTAACCACCTATGAGTCTCATTAAGGATAGTCATAGACGTCACCATGTGCTACTCGAGGTAACATCAGTGGTGGGCTTATTTCCTTAAAATGATGTATGTTTTACTTTTTGCATTTAAAACAACCTTTTATTAAAATATTATTGTTTTGTTTGCATAAAAAACCCACTGAAGGTCTCGGGATGCCTAGGGCCAAGGTAATCACCAAGAAAGAAAGACAGCCCAATAACTTTTGATATGTGATTTGAGGTTTTCATATTGAAAGAACTTCTTTGAATTAAATTATTTTAAGCTATATTCGAGATATACTTTCCTACCTATGAGTTAAACAATATGTGATTATATATATTTTCAGTTTACTCACAGAGTATACTCCTGTATACTCACCCTCCTCACCTTCAATTTCATATTTTGAGAGCTTCGTGCGTATCCAGTTGATGGTGGTACTTCTAAACACTAAGGTGCTTCAGGTATACTTTTTGAATTTGACTCACTTAGATAAGTTATTAGTCCATTGGATTTTCGTTAACAAGTTTGTATTAATGTTTATTTATTCTTCTAAGGATTGTAAAAGGATTTGTAAGCTTTATATTTGAATTCGATTTTAGGTGGATAGACCTCTTATGGATTTATATCTGGATGGATTCTTTTATGAAATAATTTGTATATAATTATATTTTGAAGTGTTTTGGATTGATTGAGAAACTCATTGTGTAGTTTAGGTGTTTGGTTAGAATTATATTAGAAGTGTGGTTAAAATGATTTTGAAATAGGTTTTGTAAAGGTCTTACAGGCTCATCGGGGATATTCTGGGGATTGAATATACCTTGAGAGTCTGTGGTGGTTGTCACGTGTGGGACCCACGAGTTGTGACGTGACAAATCGAGTACCTAATTCATAAAGAAAGCTTAGATAGATACTATCATGCTTACCATGCATATATCCTATCTTGAAATGGGGAAGGGAAGGAGTAGAGAGAGAGAGAGAGAGAAGAGGAGTGAGTATTGAAAAATATTCAGTAAATAAAAGCAAGCAAACGAAGAACATATTAGAATCCTCATTTGAAACTATATTATCATATCTCATATGGCATACAGAGAATAGTTCTCATCTCAAGAGTAAAATTTTCAAGTATCAAATCTTAATATAAAAGTATAACCTGTTCTATGGTCTATTAGATTTCTCTTCATAGAACAATCCTCATCTCGTAAAATTGCTCTATGGCTTAGTGAATTTTTATCTCTAGGAAAATCGTTACCTCATAAAGCTGATAGACAATAGCATGTTAGATGTTATTATATCAAATACTCGATGATCTATTAGATTTTCATACATTGGACAATCCTCACCTCAATAAGTATTATATTCAATACCGATCCATACGTTCTAAATCAAGAGCAATGACTTAAAATCCCAAACACCAAACAAAACCATGGCACACATGGCCAAATCTATGAAAGCTGGCGTTAAAGGTTATATCAACAACAAAACCATTTTTACTGAAAAGATACACCATTTCACACACTCAGCCTTTCGATCTAAATCATAACATATGTAAGACATACCACAAATCACATAAACTCATTAAGGATTAATATTCATAGCTGGCCTCCAACCTCAAACGTATATATAAATAATTATATCATAATCATCAAAAATCACCATCTAAATATACTATAAATAGGAAACTACCTCCTGGTTTTCACTCAATCATTTCATCATTACCTCCCAATATAAATCATATAAAAGCTTTCTCTTACTTTAAAACAGATATAAAACTTATAATTATATTTAAACAATATTTAAAGAAGAAAAGAGAATAAGAAAACATCCACTCACAACTATGAGGGAAGGAATCACTCTCTCGACGGTTTCCTCACGATAGAGATACTCGAACCAAATTGTCAATGCCTAAAAGTGATCATATATGAAATTAACTACAAACTCTCATAATTTTCTTATGTCATGCATGCAAAATGCATTATTTGATGCTAAAACCCATTTAAGATTGATTATAAATTGATTCATTACTCAAATTATCAAATTCCTTGTATTTTCATCCGAATCGAGTTAATTTCTAACAAATGAATATTCGTTATGCACATTCAACTCCATTAATCAAGATTATGTTAGAAGGACAAATACACAAAAATCCCTAATTATATAGTAACCGCACTTTACTGTACCATATGCCTAAATTTTAATCTTTGAAATTTTAGCAATGTAACAACATACGAATGAATCTTTACTTCATTCTGCCAAAATTCTTTGTAGCTTTTTGGAAAATTATGATCATACATTCATTCAAACGAACTTGCATTTCGTTCGACCAAACTTATTTGTTTGAATGAATTCTCCTACCTTTTCTCATTCAACTGAATCCTTCGATTCGTTCTACTAAAATCTTTTGTTCGAATGAATCTTATGATTCGTTCGATCGAATAGCTCAACCAAGAAAAAATTTTAAAACTTACTTCCTGAATTCATTTCTAACACATACCATATCCAATTCCAAGTCAAATTCTTTCTAGAATCACTTGATACGATCACTATTGAGTTGTAACTCAAAATAATACCTGAACTCACATCTTAACGAAAGTGATGAAAATGTTCCTAGAGGATAAAATGAATAAAATACGCTTATATCAAAAATATAGGGTTTACAAAATTGGCTTTATTTTTTTAGCGATTATTCTAGCTAAGAGTAATCTCAAGACCATTAGTGAGTTTTTTTTTTCCATACAAAAACCAATAATGATATTGTGAAAAACATTTTATATTAATGAATCATAAGTATGAGCATTTTGTGAAAAATCGTACCCATCACTGTCGTTATCCTCGAGTACTCACATGATACCTTGCGTGGTTATCGTTAACATTTTCACCTAGTGAGCCATTCTTTCATATAATGAGATTATCATCTTCCTTATAATAGTTCCATCGGTGCATAACTCATCTAGGATGACCATTGTTTTAGGTTGTACTAGGCTACTAATAAAAGTTGATTGCATAATTTATCAAGTGATTAGGGTTTTTAAACATTTTAGCATTCTATATGTGTTGATTTCACAAAATTGATAAAATCAAAGAATAAATCACTAACCTTTAATAATTAAATGATGAAGATTAACTTGTAAAACAAAAAAGATCCAAGAAATCAAACTCAAAATTATCAAAAAACCCTTAGCTGAATTTGAAAAGAGAGGGCTTGTGAAATTTTTAATTTTCTTAAAATTATCTCATAATTAACAAAAAATATGAAAATGACCCATATTCATATTTTCTTTTCATTTACTTAAATGCCTTTGCTCTTTTAGTCAAAGAGAAATCACTTCCAAAACTTGTCAAGGAAGCTTTCAAATAGTAAATATAAAATATCACTTAAATCCTCATTTATTAACTTTATGACAAACAAGTCTTAAATCTGGTCAAACTTATTTTGATCAAGCTTATTTTTATTTTATTTATATTTTTAAATATTAATAGAATATTATAATTTACTTTAAGTTATATTCAAGTCATTAAACAAAAACCTAAATTTGTTAAACTATTTAATGCATAAAAATCTTAGGTATTTGGTGATTGTTATATGTTTGCAAAACTTACGACAAAAATCAAGCACTAAACAATTGTGGATTAGAGATCCTATTGGATATCATCATTTTCATCATGATATTTGCTCCCTAGGGAACAATTGTCAGCAAATGATAAAGAAATGCTAGAAATTACTACTGGTAATTTTATAGCATTTATAGAGAGATAGTAAAGATGGGCACGGGCAAATGGTGAGCAATGCAAGCCAGCTGTACAATGAGATATAGAGTCATAATGATTCAAGCTATAACAAAATATGTGTCAAAGATCTAGAAACAGAAGATAAGAAAATCAAAGATTGGGTCAATGGATATGATTGATCATTGATCGTGTCCATAAATCTAGCAACAGCTGTAAGCTACCAACTATTCTGACCTGTTAAAACTTGAACCAAGAAACCCAAGACTCTAAGAAAAATGTAGAACAACAAGAAACTCACACAACACATTTAACACAGAAAGTTTGTTGTCACTCACTCACTCAACTCATAGCAAGAACCAGCAAGACAAAAGATGAAGAAGAAAAGAATTAGAAAGAGAACAATGGAAACAAAAACCCGAAACCAGAGAAGAAGAAAGAATTCAAAAGGAATCAATCTTTCATTGCCAATTCTATATTTTCAGCATTACAACCATACTAACTCGTGCCCAGCATTTTTCCTAGATCTCTATTTTATAACATCAGTAACTAACAACTTAAAACTAACTTCCAACTGGCCTCTCTATTCTTCAAGAATCACAAAGAATGCCCTTCACTACAAAAAAGACTCATCTACCCTTGTATATTTTGTTTAATGAATCAACTATTTTAACAAACTCCACCTTGATTCAATATACAAAACATACTCTTCCTCTTTCTCAGCTCAAACAGATAATCAAGCCCATCTGTTTCCTGCTACACATTTACATTTTTTTTTCACTTTACAGAAGTTACTATCAAGTTCTCTCAACACAAACACTTAAACACTTGACTCTAATCTCATGGAATCCAAGCAAAACTGAAACTTTTCTATAGTTACATATTTTGTAAGTGCATCAACCACATTTTCAAAAGTGTGGACTTTCTCCAGCTTCACTCTTCTTTTTGCCAACACATCTCGGATGAAATGAAGTCTAACATCGATGTGTTTAGTCCTCTCATAATGGCTTTGATGCTTGGACGGCTGAATAGCTCCCTGATTGTCACAAAACACCCTGACCTCTTCACTTCCAACTTTCAGCTCCTCTAAGATCCCTTGCAGCCACACAACCTCTTTAATTACTTTAACAATAGCCATATATTTAGCTTCAGTGGTTGACAAAGCAACCACATGCTGCAAGGAGACTTTTCAGCTTATAGCACAACTTTTGTACATGAAGATGAAGCCTGTCAGTGACCTCCTTTTGTCTAGATCAGCAGCAAAATCTGAGTCTACATATCAATCAAGATCACCATCTTCTTTGACACATTTTCCAAATACCAAAACCTTGTCTAAGCTGCCCTTAACATACCTTAGCACCAATTTGATAGCTTTCCAATGGACACTCCCTGGATTACTCATAAACCTGCTAACCATACTCATTGCAAATGAAAGATCAGGCCTGGTGCAAACCATTCCATACATTAAGCTACCAACAGCACTTGAATATGGAATCCTGCTCATTTCTTCTGTTTCTTCTGCTGTTTGTGGACCTTGGTCCTTTGACAACTTGAAATGAGTTGCCAAAGGTACTCTCACTAGCTTTGACTCCTCCATGTTGTATTTTTGTAAAACCTTGCTGAGATATTTGCTTTGGGACAGCTTCAGCAAGCCTTTCTCCCTGTTTCTTGTGATCTCAACACTAAGAATTCTTTTTCCAGCTCCCAAATCCTTTATCTCAAAAGCTGAACTTAGTGTTTAGTGTTTTCTTCAACTCAGCCAACCTGCTCTTAGTTCTACTTGCAATCAACATGTCATCCACATATAACAAAAGAAATACCATGTTATCAATGTTGTGACCTTTAAAGTAAACACACTGGTCAAACTTACTCCTCAAGTAGCCAATTTCTTTTATAAATTCATCAAACCTCAGGTTGTATTGCCTAGGGGATTGTTTAAGTCCATAAATAGACTTCACCGCCAAGCACACCTTTTGTTCTAAGCCTTCTTGGACAAAGCACTGAGGTTGCTTCATTAGAATCTTCTCTTTAAGAGTACCACAAATGAAAGCAGTCTTTACATCAAGTTTCTCCAACTCTAAGTCAAGCAATGCAATTAATGATAACAGCAACCTAACAGAAACATATCTTACCACTAGTGAAAAGATTCTGTATAGTCAATCCTTTCTACTTGAGTGAATCCCTTGGCAACCAGCCTAGCTTTGAATCTCATGGTTCTATCAGCCTCTTCTTTTATCTTAAAAATCCATTTACAATCCACAACCTTTCTGCCTTCAGATTTATCAACTAATCTCCAGGTCTGATTCTTCTCTAAGGATATCATCTCTTCACACATATCTTTATATCATTTTGTTACATCTGGTCTTGCTAAAGCCTCTTCAACATCTGCTAGTTCCTCATCAATCACCTCTTCTATAGTAAGAAGTGTATAAGCAACCAAATCAACATAACCATATCTGTTTGGAGGCTTTATAATTCTTTTCTCCTTATCTCTTATCAATTGATAATCTGTAGCTCTTTTTTGTTGTCTCTCTTCTGTGTCAGCATTGGTTCTTTCACCAACATCAGAAGCTTGCTCACCATGTTGTGCATCCTGATTTGCTTCGACTCCTCTTTCTGATATTGGCTCCACCTCAAATTGAACTTTACTTCTTCTTGTTTCAGAGATAACTCTAGGTCTTTCAGCATCTCCCTTGCTTTCAGTCAAGCCATCTTCCAGGAACTTTACATCCCTACTGATTATGCACCTGCCATCTCTCTATTATGGCACCAAATCTTCCATCCCTTAACACCCTCTGGATATCCCATAAATATGCCTTTCATAGCCCTTATATCCAATTTGTCTTATTTCACATATGCATAGGCTGTACACCCAAAGACTCTTAGGTGGCTTAGAGAAGGTGCAACTCCTATCCAAACCTCTTCTGGTGTCTTGAATTCCAGGGCAGATGACGAACTCCTGTTGTGCAAGAAAGTTGCAGCTACTACTGCCTCAGCCCAAAAAAGTTTAAATAACCCTGCACACACTAATATGCTTTTAACCTTTTTTTAAAATGTTCTATTCAACCTCTCTGCCACCCCATTTTGGTGAGGTGTGTAGGTTGTTGTCTTGTGTCTCAAGATCCCATTATCTCTATAAAGTTTGTCAAACATATTATTGTGGAATCCCAGTCCATTGTCAGTCTTTATGGCCTTCAACTTTCTTGCCTTTTGGTTCTCCACCAAGTTCTTCCACTCTAAGAACTTCTCATGCACCTAATGTTTATTTTTTAGAGGATAAACCCAAGCCCTCCTAGAAAAATCATCTATTATGGATACAAAGTACTTTGTTCCACCTAGAGAAACTACTTGAGTTGATCCCTATACATCAAAATGTACATAGTCGAGTACATTTGATGTGATGTGTTTTCCTTCATCAAATTTCCTCCTATGAAGTTTGCCCATCACACAGCACTCACAAAACTGCAATTTCTCATCTGGTTTAATTCTCAGCAAGCCTTGCTTCTTCAATTCGTGCATATTTTTCTCACCCAAATGTCCCAGCCTTTGATGCCATAACATCAAGCTTCCCTCATCCTAGTTACTAATGGTAGTAATATCTCCTGTTATCACTTCCTTAAGCACTACATACAAGCTATTACTTCTCTTTGCCTTCATCAAGACTAGTGACACCTTGTATACTTTTAAGATACCATTTTCTGCTTTGGAAGTGTAACCAACAGACTCTAACATGCCCAATGACACCGGATTTTGTTTTAAGCTAGGAACATATCTAACCTCTTGTAATTCAATCACTGCACCATTATCCATTTTCATCCTAATGGATCCTATGCCCTTTACTTTGCAAGTCATCTTATTCCCCAAGATAGCTTTGCCAGAATCTTCCAAAGTTAACTTCTTAAACAATGACTCGGTTGGACACATGTGATAGGCGCAACCAGAATCAAGAATCCAATCTCCTATAGTCTTTCTATCCTCAAATGTAGCCATTAAAAGAAAAGCATCTTAAAAGTTTACCTCAGTGACCATTGCAGAATCTTGTTTCTTTGCTGGTGTTGCTGGTGTTCTCTACAACTTTCTTTCTGGGCAGTTTTTCTTGAAGTGACCTTCTTTATGATAATGGAAGCATCTTAAGGTTTTCCCCTTGGATCTTGATCTGAAATCTCCCTTCTTTCTGCCTTCCCTTCTTAGAGATCTTCCTCTGACATGTAATCCTTCACCTGTACTTGCCTCCTTCTGCTGGTGTCTTTTGTTCAACTCTTTTGAATTCAAAGAGTTCTTCATATCATCCATTGACATACTAGTTCTTCCATACAGCAAGGTGTAGGTGAAATGTTCATAAGATGCTGGAAGTGAAGTGAGAAGTATCAGTGACTGGTCTTCATCATTTACCTTCACATCAACAGATTCCAAGTCTATCATTAATCTATTAAACTTGTCCAAGTGCTCCTCAACAGAACCACCTTCTTCAAGATTGGTGCATACATCTGTTTTTTAATGTAAAGTCTTTTGGCAATGGATTTTTGTTGGTATCTTTCTTCCAACTTCATCCAAATCCCATGGGCTATATTCTCTTTAATCACTTCCCTCGGCACCTTATCTGACAGAGACAGGATGAGAGCACTCCTTGCTTTCCTTCGCATTTCCCTTCTCTCAAACTCAGTAAACTCCTTGCCCTCTATTCTAAAATCTTCATCCTCAAGTGTATAATCCAAGTCTTCATGCTCTAGGAAGGCTTTCATCTTCAGTTTCCAGATTGAGAAATCACTATCATCTGAAAACTTCTCAATCTAAAACTTAGTTATGACCATCTTACTGTTTATGAATTCTGTCCTTCAATGGTGTTGACTCCTGCATCTGTTCTTTTCTACAAATCTTGTGGTGATGGCTCTGATACCACTTGTTAAAACGTCAACCAAGAAACACCTCAAGATTCCAAGAAGTTGTAGTAAACACAGACACTCGTGTACCACATTCACACACTCACAGCAAGAACTAGCATGAAACCAGATAAGAAGATAAAGAAGAAAAAAAATGGAAGATAACCAAGTAAATAGGAAAAACCAAAAACATAGAAGAAGAAGGAATTCAAGAGGAATCTCTTTTTATTATTGCCAATTTTGTATTTCCGATAATATAACTACACTGACTCGTTCCAAGCATTTTTCTCCTAGCTCTCTGTTTTATACAACCATTAACTAACATCTTCAAACTAACTTCCAGCTGGCCTCTCCATTCTTCAAGAATGATAAAGAATACCCTTCCCTGCACAAAAGACTCCTATACCCTTTATACATTTTTGTTTACTAAATCAACATTTTAACAAACTCCACCTTGATTCAATATACAAAATATACTCTTCCTCTTTCTCAGCTGAAACAGATAAACATGCCCATCTGTTTCTTGCTACTCATTCACATTTTTTAACTATACAGAAAATACTATCAAGTTCTCTTAACACAAACACTTAAGCACTTGACTCTAATCTTATGAAATTTAAGCAAAATTGAAACTTTTCTGTAGTTACACACTTTGTAAGTGCATCAGCCATATTTTCAGATGTGTGGACTTTCTCCAGCTTTACTCTTCCTTCTAGTAACACATCTCGGATGAAATGAAGTCTGATATCAATGTGTTTGGTCCTTTAATGATAGCTTTGATGCTTGGATAGCTGAATAGCTCCCTGATTGTTACAAAACACTTTGACCTCTTCACTTCCAATTTTCAGCTCCTCTAAGATCCCTTGCAGCCACATAACTTCTTCAATTGCTTCAACAACAGCCATGTATTCAACTTCAGTGGTTGACAAAGCAACCACATGCTGCAAGGAGACTTTCTAGCTTATAGTAGAGCCTTTGTACATAAAGATGAAGCCTGTCAGTGACCTCCTTCTGTCTAGATCAATAGCAAAATCTGAATCTACACATCCATCAAGATTACCAGCTTCTTTGACACTTTTTCTAAATACCAAAACCTTGTCTAAATTGTCCTTAACATACCTTAACACCCATTTGTTAGCTTTTCAATGAACACTCCCTGGATTACTCATTAACCTACTAACCACTCTCATTGCAAATGACAGATTAGGCCTGGTACAAACCATTCCATACATTAAGCTACCAACAGCACTTGAATATGGAATACTACTCATTTTTTCTATTTCTTCTGCTGTTTGTGGACCTTGGCCCTTTGACAACTTGAAATGAGCTTCCAAAGGTACTTTCACTGGTTTAGACTCCTCCATGTTGTATTTCTGTAACACCTTGCTGAGATATTTTCTTTGGGACAGCTTCAGCAAGCCTTTGTCCTTATCTCTTGTCAACTGATAATCTGCAACTCTCTTCTGTTGTCTCTCTTCTGTGTCAATACTAGTTTCTTCACCAATATTAGAAGCTTGCTCACTAGCCTGTACATCCTGATTTGCTTCATCTCCTCTTTCTGATATTGGCTCCACCTTGAATTGAACTTTACTTCTCCTTATTTCATAGATAACTCCAAGTCTTTCAGCATCTCCTTTGCTTTCAGTCAAGCCATCTTCCAAGAACTTCACATCCTTGCTGATTATACACCTGCCATCTCTCCCATTGTGGCACCAGATCTTCCATCCCTTGACTACCTCTGGATACCCCACAAATATGCCTTTCACAGCCCTTGTATCCAATTTGTCCTGCTTCACATATGCATAGGTTGTACACCCAAAGACTCTTGGGTGGCTTAGGGAAGGTACAACTCCTGTCCAAACCTCTTCTAGTGTCTTGAATTCCAGGGCAGATGATAAACTCCTATCGTGCAAGTAAGTTACATCTACTAAAACCTCAACCCAAAAGAGTTTAGATAACCCTACACATACTAAC
>JAVXUL010123114.1:4827-16609 GCA_035590515.1 Trichilia minutiflora | reverse complement strand
TAAAATTGGCGTCGCTAAAGGGTCTTTTAGCGACGAAATTTTTGGCGTCGCTAAAGGTGTCATCGCTGAAGGTCAGTTTTCTTGTAGTGAATCAACACCTTTGGTTTCCTAACATCATAAAGCTACCTTAATGTTTAAGTTGCAGTCACATAGCATTCTTGGCTTGCAAAGTCCTTGCTGGCAAACTCTTAGCTACCAAAGTTCTTGGCAATTGCAATGTCTATCCTGAGCCACTAACCCCTTGCTCGTCTAAGAGTCTTGTCTTAGCTTGCCACTTATGAGTTTAAGCTTTAGCATAACTTGGTTCCCCTTTTAAAGTCTCACTTGCCTTGTGCATGAATAGAAAGAGTTTGGCCCCAATTATGGTTGTAAGTGATGCATCCACACTCTAACTCCTTATTGAGTATACCATTCTAGCAAAACTAGATGTTCTATCAAGAAGTGACTTCATGTTCAATAAGTAAACTAAAATTACTCTAATCACTAGCATAGTTTCATGACAACTTCAATCGTCTTAAAACTTTGTATGAGTAAGTTTTCAACCTCCCTCAATCTTTTGGATTCCCATTTGTGTAGCACATTTTGACTCTAGTACGTAGTGTGTGGAATCCATCTTCTCGTATTGTTCATTGTGTTGCCTACTGTGCGCCAACTGTTGCACTAGCGTGCCTTGCTTTGCCTGACGCATGCCTAACACTTACTGCACGTTTGCTTTTTGCCGTACATCTAACCTCTGTTTATTCTGCTCCACGTTGTGCTACCCCTGTACACACCATATCCTACTGCTGTGCGCGTGCTGTCTTGCATTTGGTACTCCTACAGCCCATGCTAACCTCTTTTGGCTCCTTAATCACGCCCTTCGTGTTGAACCAACACCTTCTCATTGACTACCGTCCATGTCCACGTTCTCTGTGTATCATTGCTCGCACACACTAAGCTCCCCTCAATTAGAACCAAAGTGTCATTTTAGCTTCAGGGTAGCCCTTATGGCTAAGGCTGTTACACTAGACCACTACACCAAAACCCAGTTGCTATTATCCAATTCCCGAATCTGTGATAAAGATCAAGAAGGGATAAAGGGAAAGATAATACAATGATGGATGGGCATAATTCACCAGAATCACGCTTTTTATGTCTTGTCAAAGAAGAATACATCTACAGATTAAATCATACAATATGGAAAACATTCTTTCATATTCGTCGTCAGCCATTGGAAGATAATAAAGAGAATTAGAAAGTATTGGAAGAAGATTGAGTGGTACTACACAGTCTTGGAGGGAAAGCACATAAATCTTCGAATGTTGCGTCCATGCACAGCTCTTATTTAGATTCTACAGAGATGAATTCACAAATACAATAATTTTAAGGCTTGTTTATTATGCCAGATAACATAAAATAAATTAAGATTGGATTTTTTTTTTTTATACAGGAAAAACTCCTCCGTCCAGTCATTACCGAAGCGTCTGGTCGAGTATGGGATCGATGCATCACTTGGAGACAGTATCTCAGGAATCACCTAGCAGCAGTCCTAAACCACTGGGTATATGCACAGGACCACATACGGTGGTACCAAATACAGGATAAAATCTTTGATCTAAATGCGTGCACAAGAATCACACACAGTGGTACCAAATGCTGAATAAAACCCCTGATATGGTCCCCTTGGCGTTTTTTTTTTTTTTTTGTAACCCAGGTGTCCGGACCAGTTTATGTGCACCTCAACTAATCCTGGGGAAGGGCTAGCAAAGCATCCCACCGCCATGGCCCCCCTCTTAAATTGCAGCGCACCCCAGGAATTGAACCCCAGACCGTGCGCCTAACCACACAGTCCAGAGTTCATCCCTACCAGCGGGACTAACCACAGGTGGGTCCCCTTGACATTTCAACAAAGAGAATCCTGAGATAGGAATCTAAACCACTGGATGCGTGCATGAAACCACACGGTGGTACCAAATACAAAATAAAACCCCTGATCTGGGTGCGTGCACAGGGACCACCGTGTAGGAATCTAAACCACTGGGTGCGTGCACAGGAATCACACACGATAGTATCAAATACAGGATAAAATCCCTAATCTAGGTGCATATACAGAAACCATACACGGTGATACCAAATACAAAATAAAACCCTTGATCATATGGTGGTATCAGATGTACGATAAAACCTCTTATTTGGTCTTCTTGGCACTTCAACAAAGAGAATTTTGGGATAGAAATCAAACATGAAACCTTTAAATCTACAGATATAACCCCTACCATCAAACCACCCATTGAGAGTTTTAAGATTGGATTATACGTGATACTTTTTCGTGTTTAACATAATAAAAAATAGGATTGAATTACGTATATAATTTAAATTTTAAAAAATAATAAAAATTATTATTTTTATTTATAATTATGAATATATATTTTAAATTATTATTTACTTAAATAATAAAAAATAATTAAATAAATTATAAATTATTATATTAACTAAAATTTAATTTACTATTTTAGTTTTATTATATATAATAGTATATTTTATTACTTATGAATACTTTATTATAAATTATAATACATAAATTTATTTTATTATTATAATAATTAAATAATTTTTTATGATTAAAGTTTTTATTAATTAAAAGATTTTTTTCAAATTAATCATTATTAAAATAATTATTTAAATTAAATAAACTTAAAAATAATTAAATTTATTTAAATTTAATTAAATTAGTTCAATCACCATGAGAGAGAAAATAAAACTTATCCCACGTTTCTACTTGGGATAAGAAAAGTCAGATAAGTCTTATTGCTTGAATAATTCTGTGAGCTTACACAATTAGTTAAAAAAAAATTGTTTAGACAACTAAAAATGGGTTGAAAGAACATTTTAATTTTATTAAAATAAAAAAAAAATATTATTTTTACTTATATTCGTCTTCTCTTGAAGTTTTCGATAAAATTAATTTGGTTCTCATAGAATGATGAAATTTTAAATTTTACACTGTATTCAATAGTAGAGTTAATTTTAACAGTAGAACAACAATAAATATATAAAATAAAAAAAATATCAGCGAATAAAAATAAAATGAATATTTTTTAATTAGTGGAACTAACATATTATTTTGACCAAAACTTTAGAGATCTAAATCTTATTTAACCTTAATAAAACTTGTAATAAAGCGCACCAAACTTGCAAAATAACATGTTTTGGATCTGTGTTATCTTTGATTGCAAATAAATTAGGTATTAATTAATGGATTCCCTGACGTTTCACTCAAATTGGGCTAGCTGACCATACAGCTTTATTCATTTATTTATATATATTGGTAGATTTAAATATATAGTTAGCTTGGCTTGTAAGGTATCTCAGAATTAAATCCACCCCTAGCAGGGTTGGGAAGATTTGGAAAGGGAATAAGAGAAAAAGAAATGTCTTTAACTAAGAAAATCTTAAAAGAATTTGAATGTCACAGCAAAATTCTAAAGAAAAAATTATTATAAATTATAATTATTTAAAGCGCCAAATTTTGCATGCATCCCATCCTACCAATCTATACCGATCAGTCAATGCTACATATTGTAAGAATTAGATTGGTATGATGGACTTGGTACTGGTGATTACAACTAACAAAAAAAGAGCCCAGCATAATTAACTATTTCATCCTTCAATGTTGCTGATATTTGTAACTTGTTCCTACTTTATTGGAGCTTCACTTTTTTAACTGATTTTAATTCAAGAATAATTAGTTAATTAATTACTCAAATTTGTTCATATAAAGATAGCATATTCATCACCAGTAAAGAGTGAAATCATGAATGACCTAGGACTTTCTCTAGACGAGGTATGTGGTATATTGCTTTCATTGACTACTTTTATAGATCCAAACAGTAATTTATAATTTAGATGACCAGTTGTCAACTTGCGGTATTCACTTTTTGGCTTGATTATGACAATTGGAGCAATGATAGGTACATTAACGAGTAGGAGGATAGCTGATTTCTCTGGTAGGAGAGGGGTAAGTTTCATGGAATTTTTTCCTTATTTGAAATTACTGCCAACGATTTTTACATCAACTAGGGATATTTTCATAAATTTTGTTTTATCATGAGATAGGTGATGGTGATTTCAGATATACTCTGCATCATGGGATCACTTGCAATAGTATTCTCAGAAGTTTTAACTTAATTCCTTCTTAACTAATGACTTTAATGACTTTTTCCTGATGTCTTTCATATTTCACATCAAAATATGTAATATTGCTTGTGATATCTAGTGAATTTTAACTGCTCAAAGCTTGCTTTTTTAAAACTTAAAAGGGTGCATGGCTGCTGGACCTTGGAAGGCTATTTGTAGGATGTGGCATTGGACTTCTTTCTTATGTGGTAATGGCATTGAGCAGTTGCATTTCATCTTTAATTTTGCATTCATACATCAATTTAAGGTATCTATGCTTCTGTTCTTGAACAGTTGCTCGTATACATAACAGAAATAGAACCCAAAACCCTTCGTGGAGGATTTGCAACTCTTCATCAGTGAAGAGCTGTGAATCCTCCACGAAGGGTTTTGAGTTCTATTTCTGTTATGAGAACATTGTACATCTTGGCCAATGAATGATCCCATTGCTTGTTACTATGTTTTTTTTGTTAATTTGCAGTTCATGTTAACTGTCGGCTTGGCCGTTACATGTTTTGTGGGAGCTATTGTCAGATGGCGCACCTTGGCACTTATAGGTAACGTATCGAGTCTCTTCCTGTGTTGTATGATTTTAATAAGACACCAGATCTTTGCAACTTTCCCTTATATGATTTTACATATGCAGGAATTAATCCATGTTTATTACAACCTTTCGGTTCATTCATCGGTCTGGAGTCTCCAAGATGGCTGGTGAGTCAATGATTCAGAATTCTCCAAGAGATCATTATTTAGCTAGTTTTTGGATGACTTTTTGAAGTATGGAGCCTGAATACTTCACCCTGGATGGTTGTTAGAAAAACACCAGTTAATAACAAATTAGGAAGCAATACAGGCTGCATCTGGAATTTTCTATCATCATGCAGACAAGGAAAGCAAAAGTTCTTGAGATTGCTTGAATGATAAACATAATTTATATGCAGGTAAAGATTGGTCGAGAGAAAGAGTGTGGAGCAACTCTACAGCACTTCGGAGGAGAGAGTGTTGGCATATTTCAGTAAGCAACTGAGTTTAAAGTAACACTTAAAACTCTTAATTAATAAATTGGAAAAAATGAATACACAACAATTTTTCTGGTTATGATTTGTTTGGCATATACGATAAATGACTATTTACATTTAAAGGAATACACTGAAAACATTACACAGCTCCCAGAAGGCAGAATCCTGGACCTTTTCCGGCCAATATATGCCCATTCAGTCATTGTGAGTATTCCAAATAAATCCGGTCTATTTTCCTGGTTGCATTGTCATGACCTGATCTTCTTTTTGAATGCTATAGGAGTTGGGCTAATGTTCCTGCAACAATTTGGTGGTGGAAACGGGATTGTATTTTTCGCTAGTTCAATAATCGAATCCGCTGGTAGAAAATGGTTTTTAGAAGTTATGAAACTATTGTACAAAAGATAAAACAGATGAAGTTAAAAGTATCCAGTTTTATGGCAGATTTTTCAGCTGAAATTGGGAGTACATTAATGATTGTTATCTAGGTAGCTTTCTCATGTAATTATGTAACTTCAATATGTGTTTTTTCTTCTATGCGATATCTAAGGCATCCGGAAAATTTCCTTCACAGAATCCAACGACCATACTTGGTATGTTCTTAATGGATAAAACTGTCAGAAGACTACTGCCAATGTTAACATAATCGAGATAAAAAGCTATTTTCTGTTCATTGTGCTATCGCATGCAAAGTGCTTTCTGATTTTTTGAAGGATTATGCAGATTACTGGAGTGGGAACTTGCATAGGTTGCTTACTTGCAGGGTTATCCTTCTTATTAGAGGTCCTTCTAAGTCAAGACAATTTGTAACATTTTCATATGTTGTTCCGTTAATTATTTTATTTTTCCACGACTTTTCCTGTAACTGTAAGATCAATGCTTCGACATATCCAGGACCATCGGCAGTGGAAAGAAGTCACTTCTGCTTTAGTGTTTGTTAGTATGCTGGTAGGACAATGGAAACAGAAATATTCTTTTCGTCCATTCATGTGTACATACACAAAACTATTCTGCTTCTTTTGTTTACATTGAGAAATTTTCGATAATGAAAAGAACTACTGAAGGATTCGTTTTCCTTCGTATTTGTTTTTGAGTATCCGCAGAGGATTTAGAGGTTTATTGATAAAATAACCAATATGTTGAAGCGTTTAATCCGCTCAGTGATTAGGTGTATAGTGAGGCATTCGGATTAGTTCTTGCAGGGATACCATGACTATGTCCGAGGTTAGTCAACTTTATCTAGTTTCAACACTGATTTCAACTTGAGAACTGAAATCAATTAAATTTATCGAGTCTGTTTGAAGTTGAGACTCGATTGTTTGTGATTGCTGTTTCATATATTTCCCATTAACATGAAGGGTTCAGCTGGAAGCCTTGTGTCAATGGTCAACTGGTTTTGTTCCTGGAGTGTTACCTATATTTTTAACTTCCTATTACAATGGAACTCAGCAGGTAACGAACCCTTCTTCCAAGCCCTTGCCCACACTTTTACACCCTCAAAATCAGTCTGTCTACCTGTACTTCTATCTTTACCGTTTTTCGAATCAATTTTCCTAGTCACCTAGATCATTTGTTGATTAATAAAAAACTTTTGTCATTCAGCCTTTTTAGGAATAACACGGGCGTTGAAACTCAAATTTTCGTGTTCCAAAGGAAGTATAGAGAGACAGGGGAAAAGGAATGGAAAGCAACAACGAAGAAGGAGATCAAAAGTAAAATGGACATTTTGGTCGATCAAGACAAGTTTAGACCGATATCAAGTGCAGAAAAATTCCAGAATACTTAAAAATTTCAGCCAACCAGGCCAAGTTTGTCGGTCAACCGACAGGTTCACTTGTTCCGCCGAGTCTTAAATCCAAAATTTCTTTTCGAGAGCTTAAAAATTCTAGTCGATCGAGTGATTCCTGACGGTCGTCCAAATCGGACATAATTTTATGTTTTTACCCTTTTTGAATTTCTATGTTTATGTTATTTTTATTTGATTTTAAAGGTAGTTTTATAATTATTTAAAGTCCTGGGTTTTCTTTATAAATAGAGGGATTAAACAATTATTTTGGATCTTTTATCACATTTATAAAATCTCTCAAAATCCTTTTAGGGTTATTCATTTTTTTGTTGGATTCTAAGAGGCTAGGTGAATTTCAAGATTACCTAAGTTTTAAACCATGATTTAGACTCATTAACTATGCTAACACCTTATGTTAGATTGGTATTAAAACAAAAATGTGTAATCCTAATAGCATAATAGATGAAGCTCGAGGCAACTTTTCAAAGGCAGTTAAGTAAGGAACGCAGGCTTTAATTAGGTTGAAGTAGAGGTTTGAAAGGTACAGCACTATTCTTGTGAATTGATTTGTTTCTATAGAAGAAAATCTCATAGAAATCCATGAAAGCCTAAAAACTTTACAAGTAGGCACAAATAGAAAGCTAGAAGTTGCAAGTGATGGTGATTGGAGTTTGCTCACGATCAATCTATTGCTAGATGAAACCCTATCATTCATAGGCTGCCAAACTACAAAGATGATTCGATAGACAAAGACAGAGGATACTCTTAACAACCATGAAAATTTGAGGAACATTAGAGGCCATGGCTATGGTGGTGGAGTTGTAGACAACCAAGGAGGCGATAAATTTTGGTTAAAGGTAGATCTTCCTAATTTTAATGGTCATTTAAACATAGAAGAATTCTTGGATTAGTTGTCCGAGGTTGATAGGTCAATTACGTGAAAATGCCTAAGAAAAGGAAAATAAAGTTAGTTGCTTATAAGTTTAAGGGGGCTGTTGCTTGGTGGGTTAGAGTGCAAGAGAGCTGTAGGTGATAGGGTAGAGTACTGTATATACTTAGTATAGAATGCAATAGATGATGTGGGCTACATTCTTGCCACCTGACTATGAGCAATACTTGTTTATGAAATATCACTATATAGTCAAAGGTAAAAATTGGTGCAGAAGTATACCACTAAGCTTATGAGATTAGTGTGGAATGGTTTGAACGAGATAGAATACAATTGACTTTAAGATACGAATACTTCGAATCTAAGATATGAATTGGTTTAAGTTATGGAAGAAAGATATGTATATGTGATATTAGATATTACTAGTTATAAATGAGTAAAATAATTTTGTGATTGAAATACCAATAAACTAAAAAAATCCGAGATCTAAATGCTTATTTAATAGCTAGGATTTGGGGTTTCTTATGAATCTAATGTAGCAAAATTCTATTCAATAAAATAGAAGAATTATAAATCTCCAAAATAATATATAGAAATATCGCAAATAGAGCTATTGCGACAACCATGAAAGGAATAGTTCCCTATCTAGGAGATACAATTAGAAACAATTGTTAATACCTTATAGGCTAAGGAGCAAAAGAAGGAACCTGCCCGAAGAAGGGTCGCATCTGATTAACTAGTTGGTGAGGTAATAGCTTACCAAGACGATGATCAATAGTTGGTCCAAAGGATGATCAGCTACATTAGGTTCAAGACACGACCTAGACTCCTACAAGAGGCAACAATAAAGAATTTTTTTGCAATGGATGAAAGCCTGATGGACTAATGCCACATAAAGGTAAAAGGCCCATGGATCGTAAACTTCTTTTTCTAGAGAAGAAATAATGATGGTATCTAGGAAATAAGCATCAACTAACTCTATGCTAGTAGTCACGTTAATACAAAGGATGAAACCGTTATTTGGAGAAGAATTAGGGTGTAAATGGTGAGAAATGTGGCTAAAGCAAGAAACTTAGTTTTGAAGGTTGAGCACATAATGCAAGAGTGAGAAAGTTGATTATCGAACTTTAGGAGGACTTACTCTAGCTTTTATTCCAAGGTATAACAAAGCAAAGTGTGCAAGACTAAAGTAAAGCCATAACAGAGATGGTAATGGAAAAATCAATTGAAAAGAAGGTTATGAGTGATATTTGAAATGTGGAGAAGATGACAGTGAAGAGAATTACTAATAACTTATAGGCATCAATACTTTGCTAGACTAACTCCGGGTAAGCGCTTCAAGTATAACCCATCGGTGCATCAGTCTAATAAGTGCCTATTAAGGAAGAACGTTACTTTAGTTGAGCAAACAGAAGACAATATAGAGGATGAAGGTTTTATGGTCTAAATCATACTCAAATTGTAAGTTTCCAAGCAAAAACTCTAAGGTAGAAAGCATGGAAAACAAGATATACTAGAATGAATTACCTTAGGGGTTTTGATGCTCAAGTTACAAGCTTTCAAACTTGACGAAGATGAAGCTTAAAACCATAAGCTCTCTTCACTTTACATCACTCTCAACACTCCTCCACTATAACCTAACAAGAGAGAAGAGAGAGAGATTGAACTTTTCAATTTTTTGCCTTAATAAAAAATGAAAAACAAAAGATTTTTATATTTTTCATTTTTATTTATATTTAATTAATTAGATATTTATCTTATAAATATAATAATTACATAGAGCTAATGTGATACAAACACCCTCATGATAGATGTATTCAACCATACATTTGGATCAATGGATATTTTACACAAAATAAAAAAATAAACCAATTATATTTAAACATTTGACTTAATATTAATCATTAATATAAAACAAAATCTATCTAATTATTTAACACTTAAATTTATTAGATAATGACCATATTAATTAACTAATTAATTAATATGATGGATTTAAATAAAATCTATAAATTTTGTACAATTACCATAATGTCTTTGATCACATTTACATATAAAGGTAAAATGATCATTTTCATGTAAATTAAATACTTTAATTTAGATTTTGTCTTTTTTATTAAAATTATATTTTAATATGTTTGATAAATATAATTATCAAATTTAAATATATAATTTACAATAAATTACACACATATATCGCATAGGAATAAAATGGTTATTTTGCACTAAATTAAACTATTTAATTTAGTTTTTATTATTTTGCCTTAAAATCATATTTTAACATATTTGATAATCATTATTATCAATCTTGGCCAGTAATTTACATTAAATTATCTCTTTAACATATTAAATAATATTTTATACATATAACTATTATACGTATCAGTTTTGTCCTTTTCTATATTATCATGAGGGTCATAGCCCTTCTTCGATAATATTTTATCTCTCTCTCAGATGAAGAAATATTAAAGGATCTTGGTGGATCATGAAGGTTCACTGTGACTCAGTCGTAAATATATGTCGAATATTTCGACTCCGAACATTTTGGTTGTTCAACGACTATGGTTAGTATCTAGCAATTCATTATAGTTTCTAAATTATGATGAAGAAGTATCTTCATTAACCCTTTTATTGATTGCACGTAATGTGTGAGTGATATCTTTCCGTCATCATATCTTGATCGAGAAAGGGGTTCATAGACTGTTAAAACCCTAATCTTAATACTATTTCGAATTATTGATCATATGTCATTATTATGCGATGGTCATCGACTTATAATCAAGACATCATATCGACATTCGATTAAGAACTCAACTAAGATAGAGGCAACGAAAATTCTCAGTCCAATATGTCGAGCCAATAGATCCCATCTTGACTGTCAACCGAACACCTATACGAACAAAGCATACCCAAATCGATTTCTTGTACAAGACGTGATTAGCCCTACACTTATACACCATATAAAATATACTCATCCATAAAGAGTCTGATTCTAAATGTCTCAGGTCAAAGGATTACGTCGTATACTATTACAATCTATTGATAAATAATTGGCTATATGTATATCATGTGATTTATCGATATTCGATCTCGTTCGATAAATAGTTTACCAACTATAAATCTACACTAATACTCTTATGATAATACTCATATTGTCAGCCTACATATATTATCAAATAATATCATTAAATGGCATCTAGTATGTCTATTATATGATATGGTTGTCCATTCTACAACCACGTATGTAGAGAATGATTTGATAATTTATTTAACAATTTAAATAAAAGTATCCGGACGATTCACATACATTCTTCATACATTTGCATGAAAAATAAAGGAAGCAACAAAGTATGTAAATAAAGAACTACTTTTTTCATTACTATGTAAGAATTTATACAAGATCAATAGCCTTGAAACTGATAACACGAATGGTTTCTAGGGCATACATTAACAAGCTTCCACTTGTACTAAAGCTATTCGCTGTTCTATCGTATACCCATCTTCTCAAGATGATGGTTTAGTTGCTTCTGTGTCATAGCCTTAGTCAGTGGGTTAGCTACATTATTTGCTGAAGTAGTCTTCTATATTAATATCTCTCTAGCTCCAACAAACTCTCTCAAAATGTGATATTTATGTTGAATATGTTCAGACTTTTAATGTGCCCTCAGTTCCTTTGCTTGTGCAATAGCCCAGTATTATCACAGGATAGAGTTATCGGATAACTCATATTAGGAACGACACCAAGTTCAGATATAAATTTTCGTTCTAAACAACCTCTTTTGCTGCTTTTAAAGTGACAATATATTCAGCCTTCGTAATGGAATCTGCTATTGTCGTCTATTTGAAACTTTTCTAACTGACAACACCTCTATTATATATATCATTCAGGTCTGACTAGAAATCAGAATTTGAGTATCCCTGTATACTTAACTC
>JAVXUL010123103.1:0-16610 GCA_035590515.1 Trichilia minutiflora | reverse complement strand
AATTTCACACAACTAATTGATTTCATTTTCGTTTTCAATTATTTATTTTCAACATTCCCTGTTTGACCTGATGAGCAGGCGTGTGGTTAATGCACTGTCACTTGGATGTTCATATCACCTGGGGTTTGGCCATGGCTTTGCTGGTGGAAAATGGAGTAGGAGAATTAGAGTCTCTGGAAGCACCACCGCCAGATTTGCCAGCATGCTAAGATCATTCACAATAGCATTAATAACAAAGCATTATTGAGATCCGATTCCGATCAAAGCCCAAATAATAACATGGGCAACTTTTCCCTTCCCCTTTAAGCATTTTGTTTTGTTTTCTTAGTATACAATTTCACTGTTGTTTATTTCCCTGCATTTGGGGACATAGCTCTTGGGTTTTGTTTCATTGTTTCTTTTTGATAGATAAAGCGGGATTAGAAATGATCGGTGCCAGAGTTGTAACTCTGAGCACCATCTTAGGATTTGGACACTTACCCGCCCTGGCCTGTTTCTTGCTTATATGTACCTTTTTTCTCTTTTACAGTGAAATATAAATTTAAGTATTTTTAATAATCTTCTTGTGTCCCCTGATTATATCTTTTTAAAATACTATCATAATAGTTTGTATTAATATTATTACAAAACATTTCAAAAATTTTAGGTTAAAGAAATGAGATTTTATTTTAAACGAAAAAGAATTTATGGCCATAATCCCAAAAGGAAAGGTCTGAAATCCGCTCTCTCGTTGAAGCTTTAAAAAAACAATATTGTGCTCAGAATTTCAAATTTCATTAAGGAGTATGAATAGGGTGATTCTAAATGCACATTTTTCATTCCTAGTAACAAACTTTTTTATGAATTTCAAAGATTATATTTTGCTCATAGGAGGGAGATAGCCTAGATGTTGGGAGGCTGTTCATCTTAAGAACGGTTGTGCGAATCAGGGCGGAGGGAACTCTGTTTCTGGGCGTCAAAGAAACAAGAACTGCGCTACATGGATGAGAGCCCAAATATTTGTAAAATGGGTTTGATTGGCTCTACTCTGAAGTGGCAGTTGACTTGGTCATTCATGCTGGCATGCTGCTTGCTGAAATTCGTACGGAATTAGGTTTCCCCACCAATTAATTTTAAAAGTAAATTATTTTATAATAATTTATTTACAACTAACTTATTTTAAAAATAAAATAAAATATTTAAAAAATCTAATTTATAATAATATTTTTGTAATAGAATGCAATCCCAAATATATACTAAATTATTTACAAAACATGGAAAAAAAAATTTGCAATGTGGGTTGAATAAGAATTTACAAAATTGCTTTTGCTTTTGGTTTTAATTATAAAAACATAACATTCAGTTAAAACTTTTGTCTTCTTAACTCGCTTTTCTCGCTTTTCCAAGAACCTAGAAATTCTTTATCCCACCTGGACGATTCCCAAGAGACTTGGCTTCCCTCTTCTGTAACGCTCATGATGTCCGACCTATTGCTTTTATCCACACGCCAATCAACACACTGAATCACCATAACAGGAATCATGCCGCCGCAAAAATCTACCGATGCAAGCATGTCGCCTAGCACACCAAGTTCCTCTTAATCCGAAAACGGCTTCATTTGTCTCTCGAGTTTCGATTTTGCACGACGCCGTTTTCCTACCATTATGAAATCGTAATGGTTCTCCCACGAACGAATTGCATCCATCACTTCTAATGTGCTCGTTGCTTCAATCTGATGGAAATCTAAACTTGGATTTTTAAGATATCTCGATTGAAATTCGGTGTTCACGCTATTGTCGAGAAAATTTTTGCTTTCGTCTTCCTCTTGAAAGTTCTCTGTCAAGTTAATCCTGATGAGAGTAAGGTGAATATCCGAATGGACAGACTTGCGTGAAGACAATGCCATTACCTCTCTGTCATCAGGTCCTCCAAGGAAGAAAACTGCAATGTTGTAAGAAAAATGATTGCACTTCAAATAACGAGGTAATCCCCTGTCTACGAAAATCTCAATGGTGCACTGTGAATAGGATTGCATATTCATGTTAAAATTGCTCAATCCGGCAATATATAATTTCTTGGTTTTGAATTCGATGGAACGGAATTAGAATGAAAGGGATGAAATCATCTCTAGCCAACCTAGAAATACTTCCGCCTATGGTGTTGGAAAGAATTTAGAAGAGAAATTTATCTTATTATTATTTATATTGGAGACACCTATTTATATATATAAAATATATAATAAACTAATTTAGAATTATAATTAATTATTATCTAACTTATTTAAAAAAAAAAGACAAATTCTATAACCATATCTAAATTGATAGATATCTTGAAGTTTTTAAATTAATTTTCAATATTCTTTCTTAATTCAAAATTTTCAAAAATTTTCAAATTTTTTGGATCACTATCTCATCAACTAATTCAAAAAAAAGTTTCTTCTTCGGTAATCAAATTATTTGTTTTTTATTTTTAAATTTGCAATTTTTTTGTAGATACCCAAATCTTTTGCATTTGATGCATAGAGATTTTCCTTTGTACCAATAATTTTTCTTTTCGTGACCAGGCGTCTTATAATGGTTACACTGATGAATTTTTCCTTTTCCCTTGCAACTTGGGCTAGATAAGCTCTTTCAACCATATGTTCAATTGCCCCTTTTTTTATAGCTCTTCTTTGCTCTAGCGCCTGTAAAATAATAGTCAATTATGGTAAAGTTATGTCACTGATGTCTCTTGAATCTTAAAGAGATGAAATTTTTGTCTCAAATCTTTCAGACAAACTTATAAACATCTTCTCTATGATCCTACTATTAGGTAAATCTCTCCCAATAGTCGTATTTTGTTGATCACCGTCATTAATCGATCAGAATATTCTTAAATGGTCTTCTTTTTCTTTCATGCTTAAAATCTCAAAATCTCTTTTGAGATTCAAGACTTGTATCTTCCTTATTTTTTCATTATCTTGATATAATTTTTTTAGCATATCCCAAACTTTCTTTAGTTGTTTCACAAATTATAATTTTTATGAAAATTAATTCTGAAACAGCAGAATGAATTATAAATAAAGCTCTTGGAGCTTTTGCTTCTTCTTCTTCATAAGCTCTTATCTGATTGAGTGTTTGATTATTTCTTAAAGGTGGTAATTCTCTTTCATCTTCAACCCATTGCCACAAACCAAGACCTCTTAGATGAGGTTTCATCTTGACAGTCCATATTTGATAATTTTCATCATTGAAATTTGGGGGTGAGAGAATTGCTGAATTACTAGCAATTATAGGAGGTTTTTTTTTTTTTTAATCTCACAATTCTCAAAATCTAAAGCTCTGATTCCACTGTTAGAGTGAGTTTGAAAATTTTTCTTCATATTATTCATATTCAAGAGACCTATTTATACATATAAAATAACTTAAAATTATAACTAATTATTATCTAAGTTATTTAAAAAAAACAAAAGATAAGGAGCTAAATCCTCCGTCCATATCTAAATAGATATCTTAAATTTTTTAAATTAATGTCCGGATTGAATGGTGACTGTAGCGCAAGAGATTTTGGAGAATTTTATCAAGGGACGCATATTCCGATAAGTGGAATGTGCACTTGGTTTCCTTTTTTGCGTTTTGCAAGGGACTAAAAGCGGTTTTGCTCTACCAACAAGCTCCACAAGGGTTACGACATATATGAGCGCAAATTGGATCGATTTCAGTTGGGTTGAATGCTTTGAGCGGAGTGATGGTTCCGTGGACACTTTCTTCGTAATGAACCCAGCGAAGGATCCGTTGTTCACTGTTGAATGGCGTGGTTGCGAATGTTCTCATGCGGTTTTCCACAGAAAGCAGTCACTTTCAGGGTTATCCGAGGCTTATAACAGATATTTATCACGGGCTATATAATTGCAGTGATTACCAAGTGAGACGAGACCAATTTCTTAAAACATTTTTCATCTAGAAACTGCATAATGTACAATGAAGAAATTAAGAAACAGAATTAGAGTAGAACTAGATAACATGCAAAAAATGAATTAAATTCAGCAAATTCCAATGTGATAATTATTAAACTTTGTCAGAGATATATAGGAGCGTCTGACCTTACGGACTCTCCATCTCAAGATTACTATCAAATAAATTATACCCTTGAGATTCAACATGCAGCTGAATAATAAAATATTTTTGATACTTGTTTTGATGAATCTCCTGCACAACGAACTAGCAGCTAGCTTGCATATAGATGATCCGGTGATGATCAACTCAAATGTAGCAAATTCGGTCCGATTTGTTCAGGAGTATACATCGGTGAGCTGACCTACACAAATAAAGAACATAGGCATGAAAAAGTTTGAGATTACGAGTTCACATCTCTCAATTAATGCTGAACCTAAGGGTGGTTCGGCAGGTATAACGAGTCCCATTAATGCAGCTCCTGGCAAGTAAGATGAACCCACGAAATCACTCAAAACTGCCATCATTAAAATTACAATTAATGATGTAAATTTCTTTCACTGGTTTCCCCTCAGGTGTTGTCTTTACAGAATTACAGTCCACAGGACTGCTGGCCGTACAATGAAGAATGTGAATAATATAACATTGCCAAGATGCTGAGCTCCGTTTTGATAATTTGCTTCGGCTCGCCTCTTAATGTAGGTGATAATGCAATATTAAACCATGCAATGATTTCATTGAATAATGCAGTAGAAATGGAAAGTTGGCCTAACTCAGAAGGTAGTAGATTGAGTTCAGTAATCGCTTGAGAAACGTCAAGGAAATAAGTTAGCGACAAAGTAGAACTAAGGAATAAGGTGAAAAGTCCCTCAGTCAATCCAGTAATGTAGCTGCTAAGCATAGAAGCAAGGCTATAAGTCGTGAAAAAGGTAACGGCGAAGCATGTCATGCCAATAATCCATTCGTTTTTCAACGTTCTCAGCATGCTGGCCGTGTCCGTTTTCACTGAAACCAGGAAGACGAAGTATATTCCGCCAATTGAGGCTATTGTATTCAGCACCGCCCTATCTTTCACCCGCAAAAATTTGCTTACAAGTGCGCTATATCACGCCCTAGAAGAGAGGGTCCTAAAATAATTTCACTCTGCAGGAAAGAAAAGTCATCAATTAGCTAGGCATATATACATATATATGCGTGTGTGTGTGTGTGTGTGTAATACTTCAATCACATCATTAGGAATGCATATATCCATATAAATAGATTGCTGACGAATTTTAGAGTTTATATTTGTTTATGCTTTTGTTATAAAATAGGAATTAATCCCCATATTGATGCTAGCTTAATTTAACATACGAAAGTCATTTCCATGCTGTAAGCAAGACAAACTTTCCAATGAAAATCTTTAGGCGTACTTCCTAATCTGTTAAAATTTGGATTAGTACATAGAGTTGGAGCATATTTTTGTATGTTTAACCACTTCTATACAGAAGAAAACTAGTGATCCGGATGTTAACAGAATGGGGATCGATGCATGCAGCGGAGGATTATGATTCAACAAACAGTAACAAATAGCACAGGTTAACATTTAATAGATCAATTAATTAATACTGTAGGAAGTTAAAAAAATCATTAATTAACGGAAAGAACCCACAAAAATAAAATACTATCTGAAATAATTAAAGACATGAAGGCAAAGCATACCATTATGCTTTAAGGAGACTTTGTTAATTTTATGGAATTTTTTTTTTCATATACAAAAATATTACAAGAAATAACCATTGTGCATGAGATTTGAAACTTTCATATCATTTTAAGATACTTTACCCGTTGAATCAATTAGCACATTAGATGTACTCTCTATTTATTAATAAATTTTTTATGATTCTATCAAGGTTACAATTTTTAAAAAAATAAAATAAAAGCAGAGGTACCAAGACATTGGAGATGAATTTCGGTTGTTTGAAAGGTCTGAAAAAAAGTAGATCACTCTGGAGATGTAAAACGCCATGATGAGTTGAAACAAACACGTCGGGAAAGCATGATCAAATGGTCATCTCCCATAAAAAAGACTTTCGAATAACCATGGTTGTGATAATTTACACAAATCTTCCTGCTATCTGCTGTGCTTTGGCATGATAGCTTTTTTAGTCCATGAGATAGACATTGTGTTTATTTCTCTTTGCCAATCGACACAAAAATTTCTTTTTCCTGCCATTTCCTCTTTCCTTTATGTTTGTAACTATAATTTTAGTAGAGAAACAAGATAATAACAACACTAATCGGAGATAGAGGTTGATATCTGCTAATCCACCAATACTAATTCAACTGTTTCCATGAAGCTCTCTGCGCGGTTAATAATTTTTTATTTGATTTGATCTTCTGTCTCTCTGATCAGGTTGCTGATGATGCTAAAAAAATTTTCTGATTCATAAGTTCCTGCTGCCTTTGAATCTGGCTTTCGAATTAACACTGAAAATTTGACAAAGAATGAGTTGTAAAAAGGTGTAGCAGTCAAGACAGGGTTGCATATTTTCAGTAAATAGACGCGGAGTTTGATAGAGAATTACAGTGACGATGTACTGGAACTCAGACTATTAGCTAGGCCGCAAAAGTCGTTGCATTTTCAGGAATGATTCATAAAACTTACAAATTAGACTTCGAATTAGAGAATAAGAATATGGAAATTAGACTCCTCCATCTAATATTTGTAATTTTGTACTTTTTGTCAACAAAGCTGGCAATATACCCCTACTAATAATTCGGAAAACACAACAAAAGAATCATACGACATCCGCTGTCTTCTTGATGGAGCTAACATGAAAAAATATCTACATTTTTTCTTAAAGATTCAAAGCAACAACTTTTTATGCATAAAATAGCTAAAAGCTAAAAACTTATTCACTTTTTTTTTCAACAGTTTGCACAATCAATGCATTGAAATGGAATTTTTTAAATATTTTAACTGTAAACGTGTATATTTAATTATAGAAATCCAGTTATCATAATTTATTCCGGGTAGGGTTTTACTAAAATACGAGATGTGACATTATATATCTACTTTGATATTAATTATGATTGTATTATAATTTACAGTGTAATTTAAAAAATTTGTTAATTATGACAAATTATTTAACAGGAGTTTTTCATTCTTCCTTTAACGCCAGGAAATTTCAGTTTTGATTTGTCTTGGACACTTGATCACTCTCATTGACGATTTGCAGAATGTATTCGGATTAAGATTTGAGAAGTAAAAAAAAAGAAGAAAAAAAAATAAGAGTGGTCTAGTGGTGGGGATGAATTTGCCCAGGTTTTGTATTTCATATTTGATTCCCACTTAAATATTCTCTTTTTTAAAGTGTCAATAAAATTAGATTATGGATTTTATCTTATATTTTGTATTATTATATATAATTTTTATGCATACACTTTATAATTTAAGACGATTATTAGATAATTCGTGTAATCCCCCAAAGAATTACGTTGATATCGTGTACGACTGAACGCCGTAATAATAACAAAGTATAAAAAAAATTTCTATATAAAAAAAATAAAAATTGAGAAGTTCATCTATATAAATAGTTCCAGCAAAAATCTAATTACTTCGGTTAGTTATGGATCTTCAAATTTCTCCACTACCGGTGATAATATTTATAAAATAATTAAATAGTACATAAATAAACAGTTAAACTCCTTATTAACTTTTGTGTGAATGAATTTTGAACTCAAATTTTACCATTTTAACCGATCAATACCCTTAATGGAAACAAATAATTAAATTATTTTCAATGCCCATAATAAAAAATTAAATCATTTACTTATAATCCATACGTTTCAGCAGTTTCTCATATAATTCATAAAAACATTTTTAATTTTTAAAATTTATATTAATAAAACAAAAATTACATGGTGTATTCGTAACCCTAGTTCTATTGTATGTTTATTATTGTATTATAATTTTTTTATTAATCACTACGTGTTAGGACCAAGGAAAACCATTTAGGGAGAATTATGTAGACTAAATGAATGAGTATTTTCATATACTTGAATATCATTTTTAACCTAAAATTTTAAGGTATTGAATTTATAAGTACACTCTATTTATATATACTATTTATTTATAATTTTTTAATATAAGATTTTTATACTTTATACACTCATACTTGACATTTCAATAATCTCTCACAAGTGTAAGTCACTTTTACATTAGATTTAAACTTTACTTGCTCTCCTTAAATGAAAAATTTTCTTTATTCAAGTATTACGATGTTGTTAAGAATCTATACTCATACTAAGTCTAACCTATTTATTCAAGTATTATGGTATTGCCAAGAGTTCATACTCATACCAAACTAATCCATTTATTCAGAAGTCTATGCCTACCAATACTCTATTTAGAATCACATGAAAGATGAACGTGTTCTTTTCTCTTGAAACCGCTCTTTATCATTCCATTTTGGATTAATCCACTCTCTTTGAACTATCTTTCTTCGGTCAACTTTCAAGTAATTGTGTTCCTTTTGAACTATTGATTCTAATACTATTTATTATGATTAGAGCATCTCCAATGTGTAAATGGATTGTTTTCATAGAAAATATGTTACGTCATTAATGTAGAGAGACTTGCATCTTACATGGTATTGATAACCATCATCTCCAAAAATAACTCTACAATGTAGATATGGATTGCTATTTATTATTTTATAAAATTATTAAATTAGTTTTTTTCCTTCTTTTAATCACCAATGAAATAAATGAATTGTTGAGTCAGCAATCTATGATTATCAACAAGACCCTCTAAAAATAGAGGATAGAGTTAAGGATGTGAATTATATTTTTTGCTATGTCAGCTTAATAATAAATGGAATTAAATACATTGAAAAGTCCAATTGTACTTATAATATGTATTTTGTATATGTGACATCTTTAAAAAGACAATTCATAGATATATTGGAGATACTCTTAGAGAAGTCCATCTTGAACTAGCCCACTTTGGGTTATCCTTCTTAAATCATTTTCCTTGAGAGTCTATAATTCTTCGTCATTTCTCACGACGATAACAACAACGAAAACATACACATCTATCTCCATACTTGTGCCTCTTTTCAAACTATCAATTCTGATACTACCTATTATGCAATTTAAAGAAAATAATAATAGAATCAAACTAAATACATAGAGATACTAGAGATTTACGTGGTTCGATAATTTATTTACGACTATGGACTTACAACTATTTTTATTATTTATCTTATAAAATAAGATTACAATATAATATATTTATATTAAAACTCTATTTATAAAAAATTTTCAAAATTATCCCTTTATCATATTACAGAAACTTCGCTCCTACCCCTAATTATTAACCGATTCCTAAATAAAGTGTTACTCTTTAAGATGTTGAGTTTATAGATCTATTCTATTTGTATATATTACTCATTTATTTTATAATTTTTTAATGTGAGATTTTTTCACTTCATATATTTACACTTGATATTTTAATACTATGCACATCAAATTTTTTACTAAATTAATTTTGTTTGGATAAAAAGTGGGGACGACACGTGGAGAACCTCAAAGCATACCGAGGATTCCTCTGTCCAAATCTCGAGGACTCCCTCCATCAGACTATTGAGGACTCCACCCACGTCCCAAGAGCACCCTTCTCTGGGCTTCGAGGGCTCCTCCCCTATCCTAAAAAACTCTTCCTCCGGATCCTGAGGACTCTTGTATCTCTATCCTGAGGACTCCTATCTTCAGCCTCCTGAGAACTTCTCCCCTCGATCCCGAGGATTCTTTCCTTTTGATCTCGAGCACTTCTTATGTCCGGATAGCAAATAACCAGTTTTGAGGACCCAGCTCCTTCAGCCCAGAATATGTTTGGCCTGAGAACTGCTCGTCCCTAGTCCAGAAGGCTCCTGACATTAATATAAAAATGGGAATGATTAAGAAAAGCATAGAAGGTTATGTGGCCTGACGCACTGCCCTGCCATGACAGCCATTATCTCATCACCCGTCGAATTTCAGGTGATATGATAGTGGCAAGGCCTACAGATCTCTAGTTTGATAGTACAACTCTTAAATGAATGCGGTTAGCACACTGTCCAAAAAGCAGGCGATCCCATTATTTTTATTCTCCGATGTTAAGTCATATTTATCAGTCTTCTAGGAACCCTATAAAAGGAGGATGAACCACAACACGAAGGGGAGGCATCTTTTACATTTGGAGCAATGAACTTCTCTCAACTATCTCTCTTGCTCAATTTTGCTTCCTTTTTTTTCCTTTTTACTTCACCCTCATTAACTTAAGTATCAGAGTTTTCCTGTTGAAAAATCCTCCCGACATTATTCCTAAGATGTTACTGTTTTACAGAAAATTTTTGACGAAATCTCAGCCGCATCAGTCATCACAGCCACTCTACTCATCGGACTATTCCTCGTTGGTGGTAGAACGTCATAGGATATTTTACATACCAACAAATTTATTTCAAAATTAAACGTTTATTATATTATATTATTTTTAACTAATTTTTAAATGAGTGATAATCTATTAATAAATATGTTATTATTACTATATCATCATGCAATTATATTTTTAACTGAAACTTAAAAAAAAATTAATAATGTTTACAGATCATTTTAATCATATGGTTATTATAATCATTATACATTGTCACAAAACTTTAATACTAAAATGTATTAAAGAGTAGTAATTTTAATCATCCGAAACCTGATTATCATTGTCATATTATTTAAAATACATTTTAAGGATGACTAGCATTATTGTTTATCAAATATATACATACTCTATTTTAAAACTTACTGCATTTTCAACAATATAATTTATCATGCACTTAATTATTTTCTACTAAACAACTTATTATTTTTATAAAATTTATGCATTAAAAAAATAAAAATACTGTGATAATACAAAATATACATTTGTAAATAAATAATAGGTTTTAATCTTATCTAAATATAAATATACCCATGTAAAAAAAATCTTCACACGCTAGTACATAATCCTAACTGTAGATACATTCATACTTCTGTACAAATTGTTGGATTTCTTTTTTCATCTACATCTGTACGTATCACACTATCATGTTTTTCTGTACCACATAATTTTGATGAATAAGAGAGTCGACCATTTATCTCATGTGCATTGCCCAAAACATCTCCCTCAACATGTCCAAAACATTGGATTACCAAAACAGACATTATTCCCCCACAATCCGAAGATGCAAACAAGTCTCCGATGATTCCAAGCTCCTCGTATTCTACCCAAGGCTTCATTTCAATCTCAAATTGCGAGCAGAGTTCTTGCTTCTTTCCTGCAATCACAAGGTCATAAATGTTCTCCATCGAACGAAATGCATCCACTAATTCCGAAGGATCATTTGCCACCAACTCTCGACAAACGAGCGATGAATTACATATATTTTTTGTCATAAATTCGTTAATAACAATGTCGTCCAGAAGCTTCCTGTTTTCATTTTGCTCTTCGTCCTTCATCAACTGAATACGAAACAATGTAATGCTGATGCCAGGATGGTCAGACATGCGTGCAGCCAATGCCAATGCTTCTCGGTCGTCAGGTCCACCCACGAAGAAGATTGCAATGTTGTATGAGACGACGGTTGAGCTAAAAAACCGAGGTAATCCCTTATCCACGAAAATCCCAACCGTGGATGGCGCATACTCTAGGACTTTTTGGTTAAATTGCTGCAAGCAGGCTGTTCTTTCACGAATTTGATGGCTTTTATGAAAGGGAAGAAGAATGAATGGCACGAAATTATCCCGGGCTAACCTGCAAATGGTTTCGTGCATGGTATTGTATGGTGCAATCATTTTTAAGGGCTGAATTGTGATAGAAATACCACAATTTTCCATGTGTTTTGTCACTGCTCGCATAATTCGATCGGTGGAATTTTCTTTAAATTTTCTTCTGTGGAAATGGTAAGGTGCTACAATTGGTGTTGCACTACCTACAAGCTCGAGAAGGTGGATTACATGGGCACAAATTGGGCTCATTTCATCTGAGCTAAATGCTTGAAGCAGAGCATTGATTCCTGGAACATTTTCTTCAAAGTGAATACAGCAAAGGATTCTTAATTCAGTGTTAATTGGCGTCGTTTGTAGCGTTCTCATGCGTTTTTCAGTCGTGGCAGAAGCTTCAAGTCTTTCCTGAGGCTTGTAGGTACTTATTAACGGTGTCACAATTGCGGTCACTAGAGTGTGCGACAACACTATCATCGTGAAAGCCGATTCGTCTATAAACTGCACATATTGAGAAGTAAAGAGCTAAGATAGATCAACATTCACTTTATCTCTCACTCAGGTAAATTTAAATGTTGGGGATGACGTTAATATTGATCCGAAAGTTAAACCGTTCTCTCATATTTTTTCAAAAGATGTTCTCTTGCGATATATAGAGAGAAAAGATCGATAGTAGACCAACTTAGGACAGAATCAAATCTATAAAAGCATACAACAGCTGAAGAATTAGACCAGTTAGACTTGTCACATAAATGATGTCCAAACAAAGTAGAAAGAGGGGCTTGGTGAATGAATCAAGCCTGGAGATAAACATGGTGACAGCTGAAGGATAAAACCAATATTACTAAACAGGAATATCACATAAATCATGTCCAGACAAAGAAAAAAGAGGGGCTTGGTGCATGTCAGTTACTAGACCTATTGATCAAATTGGTTCTAATATTCAAGTGATAGTTCATTACAAACAAGTAGGTTAAACCGGAACAGAGCAAAGATAAAAGACGAAGCAATCGTATTGGGTGCTGATTACAATACAAGACCTACTTATCACAATTAGTTCTAACGACATGTCAGGTTACTACTTCCCTCAAAAATTCAATAGAGCAAATAGGAGTCCAATAATATTAAATCTAAGTAAAGAAAGGTGAAGGTAAGATATGGTTTTACTTTGATCAAAATTATTATGTAAGTTTTTCGTGTAGTCTTCGTTTCTTCTTTTAATTGTTAGAAAATTAAAAAAGAAAGAAAAGGAAATAGAATCAAAAATTAAACTCACCTTACTCGATCTCCATAGCACGACTATTAACAACTCAACTATACCCTTGCTGCTGAAAATGAGACTGAACAAGATAGCGTTTCGGAGACTCGTTTTGGATAACAACGACAACAAACCACCAGCCATCTTCGCTAAATATCCCGCGATTAGAATCATCTCGAGGGCAAAAAATTCTTTCCAATCCGTAATTGAAAATACATTTGTGAGCTGACCCATTCGAATATAGAAGAAAGGTAGAAAAATATTTGATATGATCATTTCACATTTCTCCGTTATGGCTGAACCTAGAGGTGGTCCGGCCGGTATAAATAAGCCAGTCCATAATGCACCCAATACGAAAGTTGAACCCGAAATGGCACTTAAAACTCCAATAATTAAGGGAAGAAGTAATACTGCTGTGATGTAAATTTGTTCTATTGGTTTCCCTTCTGGTGTTCTTCTCATAATCCATCGTAGTGATGGCCGGACAACGAAGAATAAGAATGAAAACAATAGACACAAGCTAACCTCTGTTTTGATTAAATTATAGATGCCTTTCTGAAAAAATGTCGCAACTGTTAAGTTATACAAAGAAAAGAATTCACCAAATATTGAAACAGATATGGCAAGTTGGCCTGACTCAGAATTTAATAGGTTCAGTTCAGTAACGGCATGGGCAACAACAGAGAAAAACGTTTGTGATAACATAAAAGATATTAAATAATGGAAAAGTCCTTTCTGGACCGCAGGGATGTAGCTGTGAAGTAAACGAAAGAGTAATATTGTGATTGTGAAAGGAACAACGAGGCATGTCAGACTAATTTTCCAGGTTTTCATAGCCTTCTTCAACAGCCTGTCCCTGTCCATTTTAACTGAAACTAGAAAGATAAAATATAATCCTCCAAGTAAGGCCATTGTATTAACTACCACCATTTCTTCCGGGCGGTAAAACTTCTCCCATAGTTTCTTGTTACGACCTAGAACAGAAGGTCCTAAGATAATTCCGGTCTGCGTGGAATACAAAAAAAATATTCATCTCAATTCTAAGATATGCATCCATGAATGTACAGTGCAGTAAAGATTATATTTCAAATATTGTGTTCTGCAAATAAAAACAAGAACTGAAGAAATGTACAAGGCAAAAATTAGCATGCATACCAAGACATTGCTGACGACTTTGGGTTGTTTCAAAGGCCTGAGAACAAAATAAATTATTTGAGAGGTGCAAAATGCCAAGACAACTTGAAGCGTAAAGAGAGTCATGACGTGATCGCTGGCGTAATCTTCTCCATGGAAAAACCCTCTGTTGTTCTTGTATGCAATGCAAGTCTTGTAATGCTTATCAACAAACCTGTTTGGCAAGTTTGAGACATTAAGGGACATATTTTTGTTTGGTGTTTGAATTCTGTGTTCTCACAATCAATTTCCATGTCATTAAGCATTGAATTTATAACAACAAATGGTTGAATGAAAGGTAACAAATTTGTTTGTGGGTTCGTTTGTTCGTTAGTTTGTTTGTCCTTCATAACTGGAACTTAATAAATTAAACTAGGATAAAATGAGAAAAACGATCTCAACGGCGATGAACTGTTAGACAGCTGAGGTTAAGCTGCACAATTGGTTAAATTTTTTACTTTATTTCCATTTTTTATTTAAGGGTAGAAAGGGGTAGAAAAAAAGGTGGTAGATTTTATATAATTATTGGTTATGTAAATAAATTAATTAAGTAGAAATATTTTTTAGTTTTTATATTAAAAAAAGCGTAAAAAAAGATATTTTTTTAATATTCAAATTAAATTAAAAAATAGACATAATTACTTAAATTATTTATATTAATTTATTGAATTAAGTATTAAAGTTTAAACAAAAAAATATATAGCTAAGGCTGTCAATGTTGCATGGGAGTGTTGCTCTTCTTTCTCTTTTCTTGGTCGAAGAGAAAAAAATGTTATTCACTCAAAAGGGTTGAATACTATTTTTTTTTTCCCTGCTTTGACACCCATCATTTGTTACCACCGTTAATAGCTAGTTATTTAATTAAGAATATTTTTTTAAAGTGGTAGAAGAGATTTAAGGTTAAAAATCCTGCAAAAGGATCTTTTACTTTCATCCACTAAATTGCAATTGTTAATATGAGATGGCCTGCTCCTTTTTTTGAAAAATAACAATGTTTTGCCAATGGAATTATCATTTTGCAGTTATAATAGAATTATTTATAAATCGTTTAAATATAAGTGAATTCTATTTTTTTTTTTTTAAAGTATAGTGAATTAACAGATGCTAATAGTTACGGTCAGTAAACCCTTTCGGATAAGATGGTATATAAGAAGTTTAGGTTCATATCCCCACTTATACTTTAGGCAAAAAATTTTAGGTTATTTTTTAAAAAAATAATTATAAAAATATAAATATAACAGTACTTCTAGTTATATAAAATTAATTATAAAAATTAACTTGATAAATTAATTATTAAAAAATTTATATACTAAAATTCCTATGATAATTTTTATTATTGATATTCCTATTAATATAAAAATATAGGACTTGTGAGAAAAATTAGTATTAACACTAAATATTGCAATCGTACATGACACTTCAATATTAATACAACAATTATTTCATATTTAAATATTAAATAGAACCAACAAAATTGCAAGCGTACCTCATTTTGGGTATCTATAAAATGTAACAAATACAAAGTACATAGTTTGAAATCGAGAAATGTAAATATATTATATTTATAATATTCTACCTTATATTGGTAAGTTGGAATAAAATACTATAACTTGATATCTATAAAGTATAAAAAATACAACAGCAAATAAAATATACAATCGCATGCAAGGTAAGGCTACATTACGAAATGTACCTTTTTTCATAACTTCCAAAGTCTAGTTTCTATGCCATAATTTTATTTTTTATTATACAATTTTTTTTAATTAAATTTAAACAAACAAAAAAGAAAAGAAGAAAAGAAAAACTGAAGAAAAAAACATTACTACTTATAATTTCATTAATATTATTAGGACTCATTCTATTGCTAATAACTTCAAAATAGCCTTAAAAGTTAAAAAAAATCTAAATAAATATTTTTTTATATTTTTCAAAAGGTCATTGCTATAGTGCATTAAACATTCCAAATTTTTTTGTTTTAATTTAAAATTTTTCTGTTATAATGTATAGAATTTTATTATAATTCTTAATTTTTTTATATTCAATAACTTTTATAAATTAAAAATTATAATTAAAGAGTTAAAAATTATATAGATAGATAGATATGGATATAAATATAAATATTTATATTTATAAATAAAAACCTGATTGGGATAGCTTGGTGATATGAGGTTTGGACAATGGTCTGTGTTTTATGTTACGTTTTTTGGTTCGAGTTGTTATAATTTTATTTTAATTGAAATGTCAAGGATTATGTCATGAGTTTTATCTCATATTTGGTATCGTTATGAGTGATTCCTGTACACGCGCTCTATAATTAAGATTAAGTACTGTGTAATCTACGATCACGTATCTTTTAGAGTAGGTGCCTGATTCCGTATCCAGTAGAATACCATAATAATAACTGAATGCACGAGTTTTTCATGAATATATATATATATATATATATATATATATATATATGTATCACAAATATTTACATAAATGTACAATGT
>JAVXUL010123092.1:0-16611 GCA_035590515.1 Trichilia minutiflora | reverse complement strand
TCCAATGTTTGAAGGGCAGAACTCCAATGAACAATTTTTCTTGTTATTGCTTATTACAAGTTATTGTGACATATATTCCTTTGAAAATGCTCTAAGTTACATTGTATGCATGGCTTTCGATTGTGGCATGAACAAATGGTCTAACTTAAATTTATATTTTCATTTCTTCTGTTATATTAAGGATTACAAAGACTATAATTACTTAATTTGTTTGTCTTTGATTGATTTGTGACATTATCTTGCAGCTCAATGAATTTTTTATTTTTTTCTTGTTACAATGAGTTTTAGTGTATAATCTTCTTTTCGTGCATCTGCTAGAAACTTGAGAATTTTTATTTTTATGAAACCGGTTTCAGGTTTTGAGATCTTGGCATTTCCATGTAACCAGTTTTTGAAGCAAGAGCCTGGAACGAGCGAGGAGGCCCAAGAATTTGCATGTACGAGATACAAGGCTGAATATCCAATTTTTCGAAAGGTAACTTCTTATTGTTATAATGGTATAATCTTGCTTCCGATTTGAATATGAACATTTTTATTTTGAAGTTGCTTGATATTTACAAAAGACCCAATTCTAAAATACTCTCACAAAATTCTCACAATTTTTCACGTACAAACCCATCACATATCTCTTTCCTATTTATAGTTAAAAGAGGAGGCTAACTCAATTAATAAGTCAATGTGGGACGGTGCAAGGCATTTGTCCCAATAAACTTTACTTGGACTTGTAGCCGACATACACAAGAGATACCGAATTTGCTCTACCTTCTCTATTAGAGTTTCAATGATCTTAAGTCATTAATCAATGAACACTAATTAAGCCCAAATACTATTTGAATTTATAAATTGAAAGAAGTTTCGTAATCATGTCAATCGATAAATAAGAACTTTACCTTCAATACCTTCAATAATGGTATCTTGGATGAAATGAAATTTTACGTCAATGTACTTTGTGCTTTTATGATACATATGATTTTTAGTTAAGTAAATAGTACTCTGACTGTCACAATGAACTATAATAACACTTTGATGAAAATTGAATTTGTCAAACAAACCCTTTAATTATAATGCTTCTTTGAATCCTCAGTCACTGCTATATATTCTGCTTCTGTAGTAGATAAAGTTATAATATATTACAAAATAGTTTTTCAACTAACTGCATATCTGTCAATGCAAAATATATAACCTGTAATTGAACTTTTTTTATCAAGATCCCTAGTATAATTAGAATCCACAAAACCAATTAAAGTGTCGTTATTTCTTTCAAACTCTAAATAAATATTTAAGAATCTATTTTATGGCTTATCGGTGTTCTTTCCCTAGATAAGACATATATCTGCTAACGACGTTAATTGCTTATGAAATATTAGGATGTATACAAATCATTGCATACATAATGTTGTCGACTGCACTTAAATATGATATATGTGTCATATAATCTCTCTCTTTATCTGATTTTGATGACTGAGCAGCTGATAATCTGAAATGGCTAGTAAGAGGAGTACTAACAGCTTTTGCATTCTTTATATCAAACTTTTTCAAAGTAATTTTTCTGTGACAAATACAATCTTTCACTTCCTTGATCTCTCATAATTTTCATACCAATAATTTTCTTAACTACTCTCAAATCTTTCATTTTAAATTTATTATTCAACTGAGTTTTTAAAGTTTGAATTTCTTTTGAATTCTTCACAGCAATAAACATGTCGTCAATACAAAGTAACAAATAAATGAAAGAACCATCTTTCAATTTTCGAAAGTAAATGTAACTATCATACATATTCTGCGAATAAAACATAAAAGAATTAAATTTTTTATACCATTGTCTCGAAGATTGTTTTAATCTATATAATAATTTCTTTAACACATGAATATGGTCTTCCTTTCTTCATCTTCAAAACCCTCAGATTACTTCATATAAATTTGTTCTTCAAGTTACTATGTAAAAAAATTGTCTTAACATCAAGCTATTCTAATTATAAATCATATATAACAATCAAAGCAAGCAAAACACAAAAAGAGTTATACTTAACAACAGGTAAAAACACATCGTTAAAATCAATAATCTATATCTGATTATAACCCTTTGTAACTAATCCTTTTTTATACCATATATTTTCAATCTTTGTAATACCTTCTTTTTTCTTGAAAATCTATTTGCAACCAACAATCTCTTTTCTGAAAGTCAAGTTTTATTCTTATAAAGAGATTCAATTTTTTCATTTATCGCAACTAACCATTTAACTAAATTATCACAAGAAACTGTTTCTGAGTATGTAGAAGGTTCACCAACTCTATTTTTCCTCCTTAGTCTATTTCTGGCTATGGAATACTACTGCTCATCTAGATTATCTCCTAAAAATTTAAGTGTTTTTACTAAATCTTTCTGAGTTATAAAGGAATATGAATGAGAAGGAATAGAATTATCGATCTCTAGCTCCACTTGCTTCTACATGTTATCATTCTTACTTGAATCATAATAATCAGAATACTTATTTTTCAAGGACAACATAGCAACTCATTGAATGTAACATCTACTAATTATAAATTTTGGGAATTTAGGATCTGAAGATCATAATCTGTATGCTTTTACTCCAGAACCATATCCAAGAAAATATATTTTAGCTTAGGCTTTAATTTTCTTTCATTCACATACATATATGTCGGACACTCAAAAAATTTTAAATTAGGGTAGTTTATAGGATTGCCTGACCAAATTTCTTTAAGAGTTTTAAAATTAATAGCTGCAAAAGCAGTACAGTTGATTATATGACAATCTGTAAAGATCGTTTCTGCTCAGAAATTTTTTATCAAACTTGTATTAGAAATCATACAATGAGCTCTTTCTAAAAGAGTTCTGTTTATCCATTTTGTTATACTATTTTGTTGAGATGTCATCTTGATCATCTGGTGTCAAATAATTCCTTTATTCTTACAAAATTTATTGAATTCATCTTCGCAAAATTCTAAGTCATTATATGTTTTAATTTGCTTGATTTGTCTTCCTATTTGTTTCTCAATCATAATTTTTCATTATTTGAAGGTTAAGAAAACATAGTTTTTTTACTTTAAAAAATAAACCTAAACTTTTCGCGAATAATTATCAATGAAAGTAAACATATTGGGTTAATAGATTTCTGTGAGCATTGTATTTTTAACAAACAGAAAAAAGTTAACTTCAATGCACCAGTAATTTATCAGATAAAAGGTACTTTAAATTATATTCATTCAGATCTTTGTAGACCTTTCGTATTCCGTCTACAAAATGTATAAACTACCATACCTACGAGCTTTTATAATTATAAGAGTACCTTTACTAACCTTCAAAACTTCACCTTTAGTTAAATATTTGCACTCAAGTGCCTTTAAGGTACCCCAAAAGATAAGATTCTTTTTCAAATCAGGAACATTTCTAACATTAATGAGCGTTCTTATAACACCATCATGTATTTTAATTCGAACTATACCCTTATCTATAATATTACAAACAACATTGTTACCCATCAAAATAATTCTACTATTATAAGATTCATAAGTGGAGAACAAATCCTAATTGGGACACATATGATAAGAACAATTAGAATCTGAAATTCATTCATTCTTAAATCTTATTCTATCATAAATCATAAAAAAAATATTTTCATGACTCTCATATACTGCAACACTAGCTTGGTGGTATTATTATACAGTTTTCTCATTTTTTTTTTATTTTTCAACTTAAATATTGAGATTTAATGTGTCCTTTTTTGTGATAATAATTATTCTCTAAATTCTTATGTTTGAATTTAGATATAACTTTAGATTTTCAATTTCTAGAATCTCTTTTTTTTGATCTGTTCCTAACAACTAATCCTTTTGCCTGACTTTCATTATCTTTTTCAATTATATTCCTATCAATCGGTTCCTTAAATTTCAAAGCAAATTTCATTTTTTGATATGAAATTGTGTTTTTTTTTTTATAAATCATAGTATTACAAAAATACTTAAAGAACTCAGAAAGATAACATAATAATAATAGGACTCGATCTTTATCATTTATTTTAACCTCAATATTCGTCAAATCTATAACAATAGAATCAAATTTATTAAGATGTGAGAGTATAGGCATACCTTCTGTCATCTGAAATATATACAAAGACTGCTTCAAATAAAATCGATTCTTCACTGCCTTCTTTATATATAAAACTTTTAACTTCTTCTATATATCTCTCGTAGTTATTTTAGTGATGACTTCCTATAAAACTTCATCAAAAAGATTTAAAATAATGCACGATCTTGTATTTTTATTCATAGCAGTAAAATCTTCATCGTTCAATTTCTCAAGCTTTTTCTTTACTCCTTAGAAAGTTAACTCAACTCTATCTTGAATTAGGATGACCTTTATCTTAAATTGTCATATTTTCAACATAGATTTTTATTGTTGTCATCTTTATCACAAGATCTCGAAAGATGCTTTAATACCAATTTATTGAAAAAATATTCATAGAAATTAATAAAAGGAACTTTGAATAATTAAATAGCAAGATAAAAATAAGGCATTAATATTTATGTGGTTTAGTTAATGTGACCCAAATCCATATACGAAGGCGAGTAAAATAATTTTACTATTTTAAAAAAAATACAAAATTTTTTTAGAAGAGTGCTTCTAAACTCATAAAGAAAAGAGAGTACAATTTTTAACTAAAAATATCTGAATAACTTCAAAGACTCAAATTATTTATAAGTTTAATTTTTCAAAATATCTAAATCAAAAATACTCTCATAAAATTTTTATAATTTTTCACATATAAATCTATCGTATATTCATTTTATTTATAATTAAAAAGCAGGGACTAACTCATTTAATAAGATGACGTGGGACGGATGTAAGGTATGTATCTCAACAATTGTTTTATATATCAACTGATAACTAATCATGGAGTTCATGCAGTGGATTGATATATTTTTTTTTAAACTACACACTGCCTTTATTAATAACATTCAATCCGATTTATCATGCTTTGATGTCTAGTAATTTTTGGAATGTGCTAATGTGAGTGATTCGATATTATTAATGTGATAAAACTTTTTTAGTTTGAAATATGCAATGATTCTCTTACAAGCCCAATGACGGCCATTTACGCTGCAGTAGGAAAAATCAGTCTTTCCACCTTCAAAAGTTACTCAAATGTAATCATCAGAACTGGCATAACTACTTCAAAATTTATGCTATCAAATACCTCGTGTAAATTTTCCCAATTACTGATAGAGGAAATAGATCAAGTTGAAACTGTGAATTTTCAGCTCGAAATTTGTTTGACATCATTATTGTTTTAGTTTATTTCCTTTATGTTGGTCACAAATTTTATTTTGGTTATTAATTGCTTCTTTAGCCATTAGTATGCCTTTCTAAATTCTTAGAAAATCCAGAAAATCAAATGAGTCTTACTATTATTCTTTTTGGATGATGTTCACCTTTATTGAGGACAAAGCTCATTCATAGTTCAAGATCTTCAACAAAGTTTGGTGGTTGTCTTGTACCCATATATGTTTTACACTGTCAATGAATTCATATACGTAGGCCTTTTCACTTCGCCATGTGCCAGTGTTTGAAAGTTTGGCTTCTTGTTGGACCAGTTAGACTCTATCTTTGCATTGATGGCTGAAGTTGATTGATTCCTTTTACTGTAATGTTGTGGTAATTAATTGTTATATGTTCCATCCTATTATATTTAGGTACGTGTGAATGGTCCAAATGCAGCACCAGTCTATAAATTCCTCAAAGCTAGTAAATCTGGATTCCTTGGTTCTAGAATAAAGTGGAACTTTACCAAGTTTTTAGTTGATAAAGAAGGGCAAGTCATTGATCGTTATAGCCCAGCCACCTCCCCGGTGGCAATTGAGGTACTGTGTTTCTATGTAAACATGGGCGCATGTATAATGTGTACTGGCCGACCTGCATGTTGCATTGGCTTGATTTGTGTTCTTTTAATCATTAATTTTCGTGTTACTTTTGGCTTTTGTGCACAGGCTGACATTAGGAAAGCACTGGGAGAGGTTTAAGTGATTTCTGAATGACTGTTGAAGTCTGTTCTATTGCCATGTAATTTTGTTTCCTGTATCTAGTTTTGTTTTTCTTGTAGTTTGGACTTTCTGAGTTTTACATTCGAACGATAATTTTTAGTTTATTAGATCTTCATATTTAATATTATTTATATTTTTAAGTATAATATTTATAAAATTAGTTTAACATTTAAAATGTTGTAAAGTCGTGTTTGAAGTACTAATGTATATAATTATTTTAAAGTGTAATTATAATTAAAATAAAGTGTTAAATTATTATTATCTTTAGCTTTCATCCGTAAGCCGGGGCCTGGAATAAAGTGTTAAATTGTATCATTTGGGTTGAATGCATAATAATTATATCCTAACAAAAACAATAATTTTATATTATTATCTGTTGATATAGAATTTCATAAGCATCTCAGTATTTAAATTCATTGAGTTTTGAAAGAAATTTATTATATTTATAAAAATATAATGTAAGAATTTTTTAATTTATCATAAATCATCTCCTCTAAACAGAACCTCAATTTAAGGAAAATATGGTTAATATTTATTAGCGTGGATATTTGAATCAATTAAAGATTTATGTTTGTGATTTTAATATAAGTATTACTTAAATTTTTGTATTAGTGGATGCTAATGATATTTTGTTATATCGTGATTCTATGTGAAAAAATTACTTATAATATATGTTAAAAGTATAAGAACTTTCTTTTGATATTCAATAGATTTAGGTACTGATATGGATACGAAATTCAATATTAATATTAAAAAATATTTTTTAATATTAATGTGGAATGTGGTATGAATATCAGTATTTGAATTTAGTGAGTTAGAAAGAATTCATTATATTTTTCAGAATATATATAAAGGATTTGTTAATTCATCTTGAATCGTCCCTTTTATATAAAATTTGAAAGTAATTTAATACTTATTATTGATATTCGTTAGTATAAGAACTTGAATCAAAAACTTATAATTTATAGTTTTCACGTAAATATCACATGAGCGAATGTTAGTAACATTATATTACTGTCATAATTTTATGTGAAAAAGATAATATATAGTGAATCAAAAAATCTTTATATTATATTTTAAAAGATATAACAAATTTTTTCTAAAATCTAAGAAATTGAGATATTAGTGTATATATGAAATTTCATGCCAATATTATTAAAGCGAATTGTAGTAGTGCTACTTGTTTAATATCTATATTTTATATTTTAATATGGCTTATAATATTATTTATAATGCTATTAATAAATGTTATTAATTTTATTTTAAATACAAGTGAATATTTTTAATATATGATAAATAAATTAAATTTATTTTGATATAAATATATTTTTTATAAAAATAAAAAATAAATTATGAATAAATTAATATTAATGATTATTTAAATAATTAATTATATTATAAATAAATTTATTATTATTAATTTGGTCGTATTAAAAATTTTGTTATATTTAATTAATTTAAACTTATCATTTAGTACGGGTTATTATGAGTTGTATTCCGAAAGATGTTTGGTTCCAGAAAATCTATTGGACCCTGTGGATTATTTTTTTTATTTTTAATTTTGATTGTGCCCCTTCGTTTCCTTTCCTTTCTCCAGGTTTTCATTTTCTCTGCCTGCCATCCGTAAGGAGTCATTCATTAAGTTGTCAAACTTTACGACAACACTCACGTGGGCATGTCCACACAAAATGGAAGGTTGACCATCCATAGACAAATGATAATCACATGATAGGACACGTGTCATATTATTAACCACATATGGAGCTCGAGGTAGGTTAGTATATTTTATGATATGATAACTCCATCTCATCCGGATCCGGTACAAGCAACAACCGATGGCGATGGCGTTGCGAGACCATTACAGCTTGAGAATTAATTAATGGCTCTTCTATTTAGATAAAAAACAGGAAAACACTGAAAACTACAATTCCCTTTGGCAATCATAAGTGGCCGGCAACTGTTGTCGGATAGACCATGACCTTGCAGATATTATATATTAATATACACATCACATGTGCATCTGCATATGATGTATACATGTTGGGGGAACTTATAAAGTAAATGACTGATGCAGGGGCGGTGCCAGAAACGTAAATTCATGTACGATGGGAGGGGCCAAATTACTTAATTGATAAAAAAAAAACAGAATTTAAGAGATAAATATTTAATTATTAACCTATAAAATTTTTTTTTTTAAATTTAGAGGGGGCATGGCCCCTCACTTTCAACATGGCTCCGCCACTAAACTGATGGATACAAATGATAAATTTTTTGTTGGGATCCTGCAAGATAGAAATTAAGAATATTCAAATTTTATTTCTACGAAAATGAAAGAGAATTTTGATTTACATTCATATAAGATTAAAACAAAAAAACAAATATGTCTTATGAAAACACTTTTATTAGGAGAAATTAAGTTGATCATGTTATCCAACTCCGATTGGGTGGGTATGGGTGTATATATATATTTGATGCATAAAAATTTATGTTAAAATTTGAGCATTAGAACAACTTTTTTTCTCTTGATTCACTATATTTATATTGAGTTGAAATTATAAAAAAATATCACGGATAAAGTTGGTGATTTGATGAAATTTTTTTTATACTTACATTAAGATTTTTTTTAAAGTAAGAATTTTCAAAAAAAAATATCAATAATTTGATAACTTAATTTAGAATCTTATTAAATAATTTTTTAGACATTTTTTAATTATTCTTTAAGTTTTAATTGCTACCACATTTTTCATAATTATAACCTTTTCGAAGTTTATAGGATCACAACATTTTATTATGGGATATAATCACTAAGTTTAAAAAATAAAATTTCTTTACTTATAATCTACGAGTTTGAACTTTTCATATGATCAATTAACTATCATAAAAAAATCTCAAATTTTAATGTTATAACTAAAATTTTTATTAATTATCTCTTGAAATTAAGTTATAAGACATTTGTTATAAAAGAGTCTTAGAGTTATTATATTTTCTAACCTAAGATGGTTATTTTTTTGAAATTGAGCTCTATTTCAATCATGACTTAATTTCAAAGTTTAATAAACATTCAAAATCAAAAACCCATCAACTCTTAAAGATCGTTGATCATATACTCAAATTGTTAAATTCCAAAATTTTATTTTATCTTATAATCATTTGGTCTTTAAAGTCTTTTATAACATTCATCTCGATATCAATACATCTCTTATGGAGTGCTAATAATATGATAAGTCTTATTTCTCTCGAATATATATATATATATATATATATATATATATGGTGGTGATTGTGTGTGTGTGTTTCATTTTCGATCACTAAGTTAGGCAAAGCTTTTAAATTGTTTGGTTATGGATGAAAAATTAGGACTGATATAATTAATTTATATAATAATTCAATAAATGATGAAATTACTAAATATTCTGGTGACCTAGGATCAATCATCCATACATGTCACATGTAGCTGTAGGTATCACCTACTTTTGATTGCATCATGTTATATATTTAATTTTGTTTGTAACTTGTGAATTAGTTTATAAGACCAATCATCATATCAAAAAATAACTTGAAATTTTATTTTAATTTAAAATTAATTAAAATAAATTTTTTATGAGTATAAAAAATTAATATACATAATAAAAAATTTAATTAAGAGTTTTTTTTGAGTATTTAAAAGGATGTATAAAGTAAAGATTTTTTAATTTATTTTTAATAAGTATGCTTTTTAAAATAAAAAATAGGATCCAAATAAAATCATCTTATATATATTGAATAATTTTATCAAATAACTAACAATTTCAATTTTATTATTTAACTCTATGTGTCAAGAATATTCATTGAATTATATTAATAATTAATGCCCATACCATTCGTAGCATATCCTAAATGGAGTACACGTAATTGCAAGCTCATGGTAGTATTAGAATATTAGTATACGACGAACCAATTATTGTTTCAGAGTTTGACTATTGATTTGACTCACTCAATCGATCGGAGGTTGAGTAGTAATTCTCAAAAATTAAAATATTTATAGTTCTGTAACTGAAATATAATGACGAGGTTAAGTCGTAGCTTTCATATAAATGGGATCATCGAGGGAGAGAAAGAGGAAGATAAGAGGGAATATTTTTGTTGGCATGCAAAACCAAACCAAACATTCATCTTCCCTTTAAGCCAAATTTTGCAAATTTAATACAATATCTAATAACTTGCACCAAACAGATAAAAATTGATTTCAGAAAGCAGAATTGTTCATGAACAATGGAATGAATGAATGAATTCATGCCATCGAGACTGCATAGATGATGACAAGTCTTTATCAGGATGGCTTGGTAAAGGAGACAAGTGAATAGATTGGTCTGCTTTGTCTTTTTGTTTCTCCAAAACCCCAGGGCCCAACATTTGTCCACCACCACAAATCCATTCTCACATATCTTCTACAGAACTTCACCTTCTCCGCTATATATAATGCCGTTACTCCTCCAAGGACCCTTCAAGTTCTGCAAGACACACTTCAATTTCTACAACTTATTTGAAACGTTAACTCAAAGTTTTGGAATGGCAGCAAATACTTTTTCAGTGAGGAACATGAGGATTCGGTCATGGAAGAAGCTCTCAGAACATATTCGACAGCAAAGAGGGAGGCTTTATATTATATGGAGATGTTCTGTAATGCTTCTATGCTGGAATGACTAGGTCTTTCTCTGGAATAGCAAATTACAGGTAGTATTAATGGGGACAGAGGAAATTTCAATTCCAAATAATAAGCTAAGCTAATTAACTATGTCTATGTATGTGACGTGCAAGGTTTTTGAAGCTTGGAAATTGAGGAGGGTATGCTGTTAATCAGAATTTGTAGTCAGGCTGCTAGCTGGTGTTACAGAAACAGAAAAAATTCAATTGAAGACAGGAATGTCTTGTTTGAATGTAAAACACATGTATGACTACGTATTTAATACAACATAAAACTGATAATCTATGTATATAGAATACCTTTCTATTCAAAATTTTACAAATTAATCTTATACATGTACTTCTTTCTTTCTTTTTCTTTCTTTTTTTGGCATTTCGTCTGTCCCATTGGTTGTTGGGATTAATGGACATCGAATCAGCTGCCAGCGAAGTTAGGTATACAAAATCCATACCTAAGAAATACACAAAACACACTAAAACATATATATACTACTCGTACACAGCACCTACAGCTTAATTTCTTCTAATAAAACACCCAGCCTTCACGCTCTTGTACATATCTGTGTGAGAATTTATCAAAAACCAAAACTATTAGAGTTGCATCGATCATCAATCTGTTTGACTGAAATCATCAATATATATATCAATAATACATTGAAATTCACAATTTTTTTTTATAACTTTTTTAGCAATTTTTGAATTAGTGATCTAATTGTGGAAAAATATGCATGAAATGCCTACACCTAATTCTTCATATATATGTATATATATTGACAAGGACAATTCGCCCGTCCCCAACATATTTTGTTGACTTTTGTTAGGAGGGTAACTGCTATTGTATTTACTTATTAATTGTATTGTATCCTTAACTATTGCCGGGGGCTGAAGTAGGAAATATTAGTCAAACGCTCGTATGGTATATAAGCTCATTTACTCACTTAATACCCTCTATCACAAAAAAAAACACAAAACCGTGTATATTACTATATATATAGAGAGAGAATTACATAAATAATTGAAGAGTGGAGCATGTAGCCATGTACATTTCACCCAATTAAAAAGATATAACTAAAGTAATTAAAGATCTCTTGATGCAAAGATTGAGGTGATCCTAGCTATTGCCCTCATAAGTTTTAACCTAAGGTTAGGTGTTGGGGACATATATCTGCCAACCTTCAAAAAAAATTAGAGCTTTTGAGATTCGTGGTTTGGCCTTGTACAGTGGTTAGTCAAAACACTTTAAAGGAGTTTGCATTTATGTTATATATCAATGGAAGAGAGAGGGGGAGAGTTCTGAAATAATGAATCATGAATGTTATATAATCTGTGCATGACGATCAATTTGATCATCATATGAAAATCGAAATTCGAATTTTGTAAAGCATCTATATATATGTTTGATTTTGGTAATGGCAATGCTACACGCCAATTATGAGCCTGTCTGTCATGAGAGACAGCTAACTAAAGACGAATTAATGTTTACAAGTGTTTCAGATGAAATATCTTGTCTTCTGTAATCAATTTACTTTAAAGTATCTCGGGTTTGCGTTTGATCTTCATCACGAGAAAAGAAAATATCTCATGTGGAATTATAATATATAGAAAATTTCATAGATGTAAGATTTATCCACAGGTAATGTCTAAGCTAATCTGGTGGTGGGGATTAATTATTAGCTTCCATTTCTTTTGTCTCGTTTGTGTTAATATATAATATAGAACATTAACGAAGAATTTCACAGATCATGGAGTAATCGTATTTTCGGTCTTAATTATCATATTTTATAATAACAATGTTTATAGTAAGAAAATAGAATTCTAGAAAAAAAAATAATAATTTCGAAAATATTTTTTTTCTTTTAAACTTGCAAGAGAATGTACTTTTGTCACTAAAAATATTGAGTTTTCAATTCTTGTTACTGTTTTTGTTTCCGTTTTCGTTTTGGTGATTTTCGTTTTTCGCAATTTTGATTGTGTATTTTTATAGGAGTTAATTTAAAAAATAAATTAATTGTATTAGCATATTCTTAGGAATTAGTTTAGAAAGTAATGAGTTGTATCTTTTGTATATATTTTGATCGAAAGAGCAATACAAGACAAAAGAAAATTCTCATAAAATAATCTTTGAGTTTTAACATGGTATCAGAGTCTAACATCTTAGGTTAATTTATTTATTTTTTTCGTGCTGGTGATAGACGATCACCATGACAGACGACAAAACTGGGGATGACGTGAAGAGTAAGAAAGCTGCTCTTGATGTTACCTCACCTTATTATCTCCATCCTTTTGATCACCCTGGGATGAATATCTCTCCCGTGATCTTGAAGGGTGACAATTATCAAGAATGAGAAAAGAGTTTGAGAAACTCTTTTCGTGCTAAACGTAAATTGGGATTCTTGGATGGTAAGATCTCCAAATCTGATGATGATGCGGATGATATTGAAGATTGGTGGAGCGTCAATTCAATGCTCGTTGCATGGATTCTTCAATCTATCGAGCTGACGCTTCGTTCAACTATTACTTATTATGAGACTGTTCAAGAACTATGGGAGGATTTGAGACAGCGTTTTTCTATAGGGAATGGCCCTCGTATTCAGCAGTTGAAATCTGATCTCGCGCGATGTAGGCAGAATGGTCAGACTATAGCTGCATATTATGGGAATCTAAAGAAGATTTGGGACGAACTTCTTACATATGTAAAGGCTCGCGGTTGTACTTGTGGTAAATGTACGTGCAATTGGGCTGCCGTTCTTACTCAGGAGCGAGAGGAGGATAAAGTCCATCAATTCTTGACAGGGCTGGATGATGATCTTTACGGGACTCTTCGTTCCAATATAATTGCACAGGAACCTCTTCCTCCTTTGAATCGTGTGTATGCTTTGGTTGTTCAAGAAGAGCGTCAGAAAACCATGGTTAAGGAGCGTGAGACGCGCAGTGATGCAGTTGCCTTCGCTGCCCAAAACCGCCCTGCTGCAAATCGAACCCGAACTGATAAACCGATTTGCCCTAGCTGTGGTAGGTCAGGCCACGAGGTCTTTTCGTGCTTCAAAATAATTGGTTATCCTGAATGGTGGAATACTGGCCGTGGTGGTAGTAGAGGAACCGGACGAGGAAGACATAGTAACGATGCTGCTTCATCCGCATAAGGAAACGGTGCTGGTGGTGTCACAAACGCAGCTCAATGCGTCGTTGTACCTGCTTCTAAGAATGGCAGCTCAACAAATCTTACAGCACAGGACAGGGCTGACTTCACTCCTGCTCTTTCCAATGATTAGTGGTCCACGGTACTCAACATGTTCAAAGCCATTAATTCGCAGTCTTTCAATGAAAAGCTCTCTGGTAAGCCTTCTTTTCAATGGATATTAAATACGGGTGCATCTATGCACATGACAGGCCAACGACAATTACTTGTGGATCTCTGTGATACGTTGTCATCTCCTATTGTGTTACCTGATGGTACTCTAACTACTGTTGTTATTATTGGGGAAACCATGAAGATTCCTCATGTTCTATATGTCCCGCAATTAACTTGCAATTTACTCTCGGTTTCGTAATTGATAAAAGAATTGAAATGTATTGTTACGTTATCTAATAAGTTATGCGTGTTATAGAACCGCACGTCGAGGATGGTGATTGGAGTGGGTGAAGAAAGGAATGGGGTTTATTGGATGCGTTTTGCTGTTTCGACTGTCAAAGTCTTTCATACTACTGCAGCCGACTCTTCTACTTTATGTCATCAACGACTCGGTCATCCATCCTATCGAATAGTATCTCTTCTTCCTATGGTTGGTAGTAGCGCTTCTCGCAATAACTTAGATGCACCTTGTGATATTTGCTTCTGAGCAAAACAAACACGTGTATCTTTTCCTCTTAGTTCTAATAAAGCTACTGAGTTGTTTGAATTAGTTCATTATAATGTTTAGGGACCTTATAACACTTTGTCTCTTTAAAAAAGCTTCATATTTTTTGACTATTGTTGATGATTTTTCTCGTGATTTATGGGTTTATTTAATGGCTACAAAAGCAGAGGTTGGACGTATTTTTCAAAATTTTTGTGCCATGACTCACACCCAATTCCATAAACGGGTGAGACGTGTTCGTAGTGATAATGGGACAGAATTTGTCTCTTTGAAAAGTTATTTTAGTGAACAAGGAATTTTGTTTGAAACATCTTGTGTTGGAACTCCTCAACAGAATGGGCGTGTTGAACGTAAGCATCGCCATATTCTTAATGTGGCTCGCGCACTTCGGTTTCAAAGTGGTTTGTCGTTAGATTTTTGGGGTGAATGTATACTTACTGCTGGATATCTTATTAATCGAACTCCTTCTGTTATCAATGGCGGCAAAACTCCATATGAATTGATTTTCGGTCGCAAACCATCCTATAGTCATCTTAGGAATTTTGGGTGTCTATGTTTTGCATCCACTATTCCTCGTGATCGAAATAAATTTCACTCTCGCAGTCGCACCTGCATTTTTGTTGGATACCCTCACGGTCAGAAGGGGTGGCGATTATTTGATTTGGATAAACGGGAATTCTTTAATTCTCGCGATGTTGTTTTCTATGAGGCAAAGTTCCCATTTCGTGATGTTACTCCTCCACCTGCAGCTCAGCCCATGCTCGACCCGAACCCAGCAGTCTATGAACCATTTCCTCCTATTGGGTTTTCAGATAATTTGAACAATACATTGTCGACTTCTGTGGTACTAGGCGGCAATTCTGCTCTTGCCCCAATGTCTGATGCGCCTTCTTCTACTACTGCAGCTGATTCTACCTCTTCTCTTGTGCAGGCTGACTCTGTCCTTCATCTTGAGCCACGTCGTAGTGATCGTGATCGTATTCCTTCCACTCGATTACGAGATTATGTTTGTCACACCGCACGCGTCATAGACCCCATCTCTCTTCAACCTGCTTCATCTCCTTCCTCAGGTACATCTTATCCTATAGTGAATTATGTTAACTGTAACAACTTGTCTGCTTCCTATGTGCGTTTATTGGCAGTTGTAACAGTAGGGTCAGAACCTACTCCTTTTTCTGAAGTTGTTCGTCATTCTTCTCGGCGCAAAGCAATGAAGTTGAAAATTGATGCTCTTGAGCGTAATAGAACTTGGGAGATTGCAACTTTGCCTCCGGGCGGGCAAAAAGGCAATTGGGTGTAAATGGGTGTATCGAATTAAATATCATTCTGATGGGACTGTTGAAAGACATAAAGCTCGCTTGGTGGTTCTCAGAAATAAACAAGTAGCTAGTGTATATTATTACGAGACATTTGCTCCAGTAGCAAAGATGACTTCTGTGCATGTTTTTCTTGCTATTGCTGCCATCCGTGATTGGGAACTTCATCAAATGGATATTCATAATGCCTTTCTTCACGGTGATCTCGATGAAGAAGTGTTTATGTCTCTTCCTCCTGGATTTTCGTGTACAGCTCCTTGTCAAGTTTGTCGCTTACGTAAGTCGCTTTATGGACTTCGTCAAGCACCTCGAAATTGAAGGTTCTATGGCCTAAATCATGTATAAATGTAAGTTTTTCATGCCAAAACCCTAAGCTACAAAGCTTGAAAATCAAGAGGAATCAAGGATGCTAACCTTAGGGCTTTTGTTGCTCTACTTGTGTGGTTTCCTTTTGTGATGAAGATTAGATTCAAAAGGCATGAATCCTCTTCATTTACACCATCCTCAAGCTCCTCCCATGGCTGACCGAAATTTAGAGAGAGAGAAAATGGAAAATAACATTTTCCTTGCCAAAATAAATCAAAAATAAAAATATTTATAATTTTCATTTTATTTTCAATTTATTTTAATTAGTATTTATCTAATAAATATAATAAATAAATGAAAATTATATGATACATCAATACCATGATATG
>JAVXUL010123071.1:0-16612 GCA_035590515.1 Trichilia minutiflora | reverse complement strand
GGAGAGAGTTAATCATACTTTAAGTGTAAAATGATAAATTTAATTCTTAATACACATACACTTTTATGTACTCATCATATAATTATCAGCATGATTAATTATAAGAAAGTCACTGACAAGCAAGCTCTCGATTAATTGACTACTTGATTAAAGATAAGTTCACATATAGCAATAGGATTTACGTACCTAGAAATATACGAGATGACATTCAGAGAGAATACGAAGTGTGTTTATTATACTCAAAAACATGGTATAGTAAAGAAGAAGCATCGAAACTTGTACCTAGAGATCCAACACTATCATACAAGATACTCTCACTTTACTGTAATATGTTAGAGGAAAAATATCTAGGTTCAGTAACTTTCTATATTTTTTATATCTTTTGGTTCGTGTATTCATGGATTTTATAATCATATTAAACCTGTGATTGCGATTGATGGTACTTTTCTAAAGGGTAAATATAGGTAAACATTGTTTCTAACAGCAATCCTTGATAAAAATGACCAAATCTTTCCACTTGCTTTGAAGTTACTGATTCAAAGAATGATGCCTCGTGGGAGTGGCTTTTTGCAAGGCTGCGTGAAGCTATATGCCTGCTAGAAGATTTAGTATTTATTTCAGATTGACACAATAACATTGAGAAGAGAATTAACTCAGTCTTTCCAAATACAATTCATGGGTTTTGTACCTACCATATATTCAATAATGTCAAGGCAAAATATAAGATAGGAGCACAAAAGAAGGACACTTTCATACAAGCATATTTTCAAGCTACAAAAATGTATCGAGTAAGTGAGTTTAATGAATATATAGCCAGTTTGAGGGTTATACATCTAAAGGCAGCCAACTACTTAAAACATGAGATTGGGGTTCATCAATAGACAAGATCATAATTTTTAACTCGTCGATATGATATGATGACCATAAATATCATCAAGAGTATGAATACATTACTTAAAAGTGCTCTCTGACTTCCTATTATAGCATTGATTGAATACATTAGGTCAATATTGCAAAGATGGTTTTACGAACGTAGAGAGATGGCTATTGCATGGATTACTGACAAAGGCAGCATAGAAAAAAATTGATGAGCAAATGGAGTTGGTCGGTATAATGACTATAGATTCCATTTCACATGACAGTTTAAGGTAATAGATCATAGGAAGGTTAACATTATTAACATTGAGGATAAGAGTTGCAGTTACAAATTGTTTGACCTCTAACAACTTCTATGTACATATACTCTTGCCATTTGTAGACACATAAGATCATCATATAATTCTTTATGCTCAATGTTTTACACTACAGAAGTATTGCTCGCAGCATATGTAGAGCTTATTCAACTGGTAGGAGACCATAGATTGGGTTATACCATCAAAATTAAGAGAAATTAATTTCAATCCAATTAAATAGCGCGTGCCTTCTGGATGACCGAGGAAATAACGAATCCTTTCTGTAAGCAAAGATATGGTGAGGAGGCCGTGTTCTAGGTATCATGGCATTGACCATAGTCGATCTACATGCAAGAACTCAATTCCCTTATACTCAGCCGAGTGATACCTATGACTTTTTGATTTCTTTTAGTTATGTAAGTAATTTGTACTTATTGCTATCATGACAATGTTAGTATTCATAATCTGTGTATGTGTTATTACTTGTTTTACTATATATTGTTTTACTTAAAAAAAAATTAATATGAAAAAAACAAACATTTTAAAAAATTAAATAAATAAAAAATAATTTAAAAAATTACTAAATAAAAAATAAATAATATGAAAAATCTAAACGAATTTTAAAATAATAAATAAATAAAAATAGAAAGTGAAAGTGAATAAAATAATATGAAAAACAGAAATAGAATTTTAAAAAAATGAAATAAATAAAAATATTAATAAAAAATAAAAAATAATATGCTAAAATACGAATTTTAAAAAATAAACAAAAAATAATATGGAAACAAAAAATCGGATTTAAAAAAATTAATATGGAAAAAATAACTAAATAAATAAATAATATGGAAAAAATAATATGCTAAAGAAAAACTTATTTGAAAATATTAAATAAGTAAAAATATAAAATATACAAAAATAATATGATGATAAAAACAAACCAAACTTTAAAAAATTAAATAAATAAAAATATAAATAAAAAATGGAATAAATTAATATGAAAAGAGAAAATAGAATTTTAAAAAATAAATTATATAAAAAAATAAACAAAATAAAAAAGTAATTTAAAAAGGAGCCTCGCGGCGAAGGCCCCTCCGTTTTTTAATTTTTTTCTTCTTTCTTTTTTATTTGTTTCTTCTCCATCGTCTCGTTCTATTCTTTCTTTCTTATGCTCTATACATTCATCTCCCATACTCACAATCTAGCATCTCACAAGAGTGTAATTCCATCTTAAATCCCTTTCACCACCTACACTCCCAACAAGTGCCAACACACTACAACATACTTCCTCATCTTCTTCTTCATTTTCTTTTCCCCCTCAATTTTCTCAACCATACAAACAATGTCCATACCCATTTTTCATCTTTTCAATTTACTAATTTGATGCAGAAAACAAGAAAGAATCACAAGACCCACGTTAATATCATTCTAGTAACTAAGTTTTCTTATTCAACCACAAATTAATTTGAGCAAGAATATATTAATTCTTATTGGATTACTATAGTATGAATAGTGATCGAATGTGACAATAGTAATTCTCTTGGTGTTGATTTAAAATTTGAGTGCTGGGAGTTTCTGGTGGTGTGGTTGTGCTTGTTTGGGTTGAAATGCTAGTGTGTGTGCCTAATGGTGGTTATTTGCATTTGATAATAAAAAGTTTCGAGGAGAGGGTGTAATCTATAAGGTGAGGATTGGCAAGCTCAGAGATCGTGTAATTTAAGGGGTGAATTTGTTGTGCAAAAAGACCATGAGAAGCATGTAAAAGCAAGTACGTAACAGTGTAAATCTTCATCACCATTTATTTTAGAAGCAACAAAAAAGTGATTTAATGAATCTGTTGTCTGGCGAGTAGGGATTAAGAAACATGGTATTAATGTAAATCGGATCATGGGTGCTCTAGATTTAGATTATCAAACCTTCTAACATTAGTGGGAGATGTTTTGTGTTCAAGCAAAAACAACAGCCATGACTACTGTAAGGAAATTCTATGTAATGTAGCTGAAATGAGTAGTTAGGTGTCCTTTTATCGCAAAAAGTGAATTAGTTACGAAGCATCTGTAATTAATAATTTTTATCAGTTTCAGGCTCCCTTCATTTGTGAACTAGCCCAATTTGTTAAGTCAGCAAATTTAGATATAGTAGCAGAGGTTATTTATGCCAAACCTATTCGATGAACGATAGTACGTGAGATAAAAGCTCATTTTTTGACTAAGGAATTAACAATTGAGATGATTTTATGGTACCATTTTGTACGTTCGTAGCTTAGCCCAACATCACATTTATCTGAAGTGACTAAAAAGCAAGTTTTAATACTGTATGCTATAAAAACTAGCTTATCAATCAATGTAAGACAATGGATCTCCGACACCATTCGCTTCACCACGGACAATTTTTATATAGGGTTGGCATTTCTATCAATGATCGCAGAGCTCATCGCAACGGCAAGGGTTAATATATCAGGCGAAGAGATCTCACAACTGAAATCTATTATTAACAGTGGTTTGGGTCATAGAATTAAAAGGCATGAAATGTCCACAATGATGTACAATGTGTTTTTAATGTTGACCAAATAGTAATTAAGTGAATAATAATTTCATTTCTTAATTAAATTATTGATTGATTAATTCAAAAATGATTCAATGTCGTTTTTAATTGAAGATAATGGTCTTCTTGGTTAATTTGCATAAAAAGGTGTTTTGAGTGCAAGTCTATGAAATATGAAAGCCAAAAGTATTGATACATCAAGCCAAAATATCGATACTCACTGTTGAAGGAAGCTAAGTATCGATATAAAAAAGCAGGAATATCGATACACGTAAGTCGCAAACAAACCAAGTATCAATACATTTATCAAAGTATCAATACATTCCTTCGAAGTCCAGAATCTAGGAAAAAAAAGAAGCCAAGTATCGATACGCGTAAGGCAATTGGAAAAATATGCGAGTAAAAGACGAACTGAGTATCGATACTCACTTCAAAGTATCGATACATTCTTTCAAAGAACAATAACCAAGCAAATAAAGCAGGCAAGTATCGATACTTCCCAAACCGAGTAACGATACATACAAAGAAGTTTGAGAAATTATGAATAAGAGATGAGCAAAGTATCAATACCCGTTATACAAGTATCGATACATACATCATCTACATCAAAAGCATGAAAAAGAAGAACTTCAAAGTATCAATACTCTACAAGAAAGTATCAATACATTCCTAGATTTCAAGACTCAATGGCTACATTTGCAGTATTAAATGCAGTCATTAATGAAGATTCAAAGAGCCGTTGTGGATAATAAATTTGAGTGTAAAATTAATCGAGTTTTCATAAAGAAAAGGAAGAAGATACTAGTAACAACCAAGAAGAGAGAGCAAGAGAAAATTTGTTTCATTAAAAAACCTGCTCAACTCTCTGATATTTTTTTATCATTCTTTTAGAGAGAGAAAGTGATTATAGAGTACCTATTAAAAATCAAATCTGTTGAGGGATTTTATATTCTCATTTTTGTAAACAAATTTATTTTGGGTTGCTTTTCACCTGACAAAAAGAAAGATTGCTTTCTGTATTCTTATCACCCGAACAAAGATAAGTGTATTAGCTTTTCTTTGCCTGTGAAAAAGGAGCTGTAATTAGGTTTCTCTTGATACGATAAAAATAAAAAAGATAGTGATACCTCAGAGTGGGTGGATTTAATTTGAGAATAGTAAACGTAGGTTGAGAAACTGAACCACTACAAAAATTGACTTGTGTCCCTCTTGATCTTTCTCTTCATTACTTGTTCTGCATTTAGCATTCATTACATTGTTTGATAGTTGCTGTCTGTTAAATTGTTTTTGTGTGCTTTAAAACTTGTATCAAACTAAATTCACCCCCCTTTTGAGTATATTCCACTGGGACTTCAATTAGTATCAAAGCCTACCTCTGAAATTATAGGATAAAGAGTCTAAGAGGAGTAAATCACCATGACACCTAATAATATTCCATCACAAATCGTTGAGGGTTAGTCTACACATAAATCACCATTTTTTCATGGCACTGATTATGCATACGAGAAGAAACGTATGCAAATCTACCTTAGTACCTTAAATTTTGACATTACTACAATCATTGAGGATGGGTACTCTCAACCTATGACAATAGATGAACACACTAGAGAAAGAAAGTCCAAACCCAAATGGGAATGGATTCAGGAGGAGAAAAATCTATTCCAGCTTAATATAAGAGCCATGAATGTTCTTTATTGTCCACTATATAGAGGAGAGTACAATAGAATGTCTGGGTGTGACACGGCTAAAACCGTTTGGGATCTATTAGAGGTCACTCATGAGGGAACTAGTAAAGTCAAAGACTCTAAAATTAGTACACTTGTACATGATTACGAGCTGTTTAGAATGAAACCTCATAAAAGCATCAAGGACATGTATATACGATTCACTAACGTTACTAATGGTTTGAAAGCTTTGGACAGGATCTACTCTAATGTAGATTTAGTTACAAAGACTCTGAGAAGCCTGCCAAGATCACGGAAAGCGAAAGTCACTGCTATTCGCAAAGTTAAAGAACTCAATAGCTTAATATGAGAAGAATTGCTAAGATCGCTAACGACATATGAGATGGAAGCTATTCGAAATAAAGAAAATAATCGAGAACAAGGAAAAAGAAACGTAACTCTAAAGAGTACCAAAGAGACAGAAGAAGACGAAAGCAGCCAAGAGTCTGAGGATGAAGAAATTATGCTGATGGATAGAAAGTTTAAAAAGTTCTTCAACAAAGACTTATAAGGAAGCAGGGACCCAAGAAGAGAAGATTTCAAAAAAAGCGATAGATTAGATAAATATAAAAAAAATAAGGAGAAAGAAAGGGAGATCATTTGCTATAAGTGCAAAACACCAGAACACACAAGGCCCAAATGTTCTCAAAGAAAGCACAACAAAGATAAAAGAAAGAAGAAAGCCATGAAAGCAACCTGGGATGAATCAACCAGTGAGGAAAGCTCATTAGAAGTATCACGAGATGAGCAAGCAAATTTTTGGTTGATAGAAAAGTTTGAAAAAGTGGTAAACTCTCCTAAATCTTCTTATTATTATGACTCATGCTCTAGTAGTGAAAGTGATGAAATGCATGATGAGTTGACTGAGTTATATGAAGAGCTTAAAGTTGTTTTTGAGAAACTGTGTGCAAAATACGAATATGTTAAGAAAATGAAAATGCTCTTAACAAATGAGAATGAGTTATTAAAATTGAAAATCAGTGAATTTGACAAGAAAAAGGATTGTGAGTGCAAAAAGGAAATAATCATACTAAAAGTTGAGAACAAAAAGCTCACTGATAAAACTTATGACTTGAGAAAATAGTTAGAAAAATTTACATAAGGAACAGAAGCCTTAGATAGATTACTGGGTAATCAAAGGCTTATATTTGATAAAGCTAGGAGCCAAACAAAAGACTTACTCAAATTATTTTCTAAATCAGCAAGACAATTAAGCTCTTTGTAACATGTTATATTGTTCTAAAAAAGGGCATTATAGCAACAAGTGTCCCATAAAGAAAAACACCAACAGAGGACCTAAATTAATTTGGGTCCCCAAAAGTACATTTTTAAAATCAAATGAAACTGCCAGAGTGACATGGATTCCTAAGTTAAAGGCTAACATATATAGACCCAAAGTTAAATGGGTACTAAAATAAATTCATCTAATTTTAAAGATACCTCATAGGAAAGACATCCAAAGCAACAAAAGATGGTTCCTAGACAGTGGATGTTTAGGACACATGATAAGAGATAGAAGGATGTTCTTGTGCTTAATAAAGAAAAGAGGCAAAGATGTCATCTTTGGAGATAACAGCAGAGGAAAAGTGATAGGATTTAGATCAATTAAGGTAAACAATATCTCTATTAACAATGTACTTTATATTGATGGTTTGAAATAAAATCTACTGAGTAATTCTCAACTATGTAATAGTGGATTCAATGTTGTTTTTCTGAAGAATGCATATGATGTATTTGATTTTAATAACAAGAAAGTCTTGTATGCTCCTAGAGTTGGTGATGTTTATACCATTGAGTTTGATCGCATTGTTGCTTTGAATGACTTATGCTTGCAAGTTGTATGTGATGAATCTTGGTTGTAGCATCATAGAGTAGGTCATTGTAGCATGGACCTCATTAGAAAGTTAGCAAAGCATGACATTCTAGATAACTTTCCCAACCTCAAGTTTACCAAGGATAAGACATGTAGACCATGTCAAATGGGTAAACAAGTGAAATGCTCATTTAAACTTAGGAATGTAGTGTCTTTATTAAAACCTTTAGAGCTTATTCATATGAATTTATTTGAATCCAATCAGATTGCATCTTTCAGAGGTAAATTATATGCATATGTCCTAGTGGATGACTACTCAAGATTTATTTAGGTATTCTTCCTAGAAAACAAAAGTGATGCATTTAAGACTTTTGAGAAACTTTCTAAGAGAATTCAAAATGAACTTGGGTATAGATTAGTGAAAATAAGAAGTGATTAAAGGGGAGAGTTTGTGAATCAAGAGTTTGAGAGTTTCTGCAATCAACATGGGTTTATTCACAACTTTTCAGCAACTATAATACCTCAGCAAAATAGAGTTACTGAGAGAAAAATGAAACTTTGCAACAGATGGATAGAACCATGTTAAGTGAGTATGAATTATCATAATATTTTTGGACTGAGGCTGTTAACACAATATGTTATATTTCTAACAGAGTATTGATTAAAAATTTTTTTGGGAAAACCCCTTATGAACTGGTTTATCAAAGGAAGCCTAAGATTAAGTACTTTAGAGTCTTTGATTACACTTGTTACATCTTGAACACTAAATATAACCTTGAAAAATTTAAGCCTAAGTCAGATGTGGGTATATTCATAGGTTATTCTTCTAAGATCAAAGTATATAGAGTTTATAATAAGAGAACTCATGTAGTAAAAGAATCTATGCATATTACCTTTAATGATTTTGACTTGGAGTTAGCTAGGATGATAGGCAAAGAAAAAGCAAGAGAAATAGAGGTGATAGATAAGAAGAATTAGTTAAAGTTAGAGGATAACTTAGAAAAGAAAAATATAAAAGTTGATAAGGATTATATAGAAGAGTCTAATAGGGATCTTCTAAAGGCTTGTAAGTATGCATCAATCACCTTAGAGAATTGATCATTGGTGATCCATCTCAAGGCATTAAGACTAAGAGAGCATATAGAGAAGTTCCTCAAAATCTTGAGAAAGTTCAAAATCTTGCATTTGTGTCTCAAGTAGAGCCTACAAACGTAGACATTGCATTGGAAGATGAAGATTAGGTTCTAGTAATGCAAGAAGAATTAAGTCAATTCCAAAGGAGCGAGGTATAGACCTTAGTTCCAAGATCAAATGACCATCCTATCATTGGAACAAAATGGGTGTTTAGAAATAAGTTAGATAAGTATGGAAACATCATTAGGAATAAAGCTAGACTTATTGCTCAAGGCGATAGTCAAGAAAAAGAGATAAATTATAATGAAACTTACACTCCCGTGGTTAGACTAGAATCAATTTGAATTCTTTTAGCTTATGCTTGTTTTAAAAACTTTAAACTTTATCAAATAGATGTCAAAAATACATTTTTAAATGAAGAAGTTTATGTTGAGCAATCTCCCAATTTTGAACATCATAAATTTTCAAATCATATATATAAACTCACTAAAGCTCTTTATAGGTTAAAATAAGCTCCTAGAGTTTGGTATAAAAGACTTAGTGAATTTTTCCTAAAGAATAACTTTGAAAGGGGGAGTGTTGACAAAATTCTTTTCACAAAAGCCAAGGATAATGATATATTAATTGTATGAATTTATGTTGATGATATCATCTTTGGAAGCACAAATTAATCTCTGTACAATGAATTTTCAACTCTTATGAGAAGTGAATTTGAAATAAATATGATGGAAAAACTAAATTTCTTTTTGGGTTGCAAATAAAACAAAGCAATGATGGTATTTACATTTCCTAATCCAAATACACTATATATCTTTTAAAGAAATTTGAGCTTTTAGAGGGTAAATATGTGGATACACCTATGAGTTCATCCACCTCTTTCGACAAAGATGAGCTTGGCAAGAGTGTTGATCATAAATTATATAGAGGCATAAGAGGATCATTGTTTTACTTGATTATATCTAGACTTGACATCCTATATAGTGTGTGTGTTTGTATATGATTTCAGTCTAATCCAAAAGTGTTACACCTTGTAGCCGTGAAAAGAATATTTAGATGTCTAAGAGGAACTCTTAACTTGGGATTATTTTATCCTAAGAATGATGTATTTTATCTCAAAGGCTACTCAGATGCTGACTATACAGGACGTAAGGTTAATAGGAAGAGTACTAGTGGGACTTGTTACTTTCTGAGAAATATATTAGTATCATGGTTTAGAAAGAAATAAAACACAGTTGCCTTATTAACCACAGAAACTGAATATATTTTAGTAGGGAGTTGTTGTGCTCAATTTCTGTAGATCAAACATCAGTTATTAGACTATGATATAAAGTTGACAAGACTCTAATTATGTGTGATAACACAAGTGCTATAAATCTGACCAAAAATCCAGTTCATCACTCATTCACAATGCATATAGAAATTAGACATCATTTTATTTATGATCATGTGCAAAAAGGGAATGTGTACATTAATTATATGAAAATAAATGAACAACTTGCTGACATTTTCACAAAACACCTGATAGCGAGAAATTCTGTGAGATTAGAACTCAATTAGGTATGATGAATGTTGAGTAATTTTGTGTTGATGATAAAGTAAATTAACTGAGTGTGTTGCTTACATAATTTCTAGAATAATAGAGAATAAGTATTGATATTCATAGTAAATGTATTGATATTTTTCAATGTTTATCGTTAAAAGTATTAATACCCTAATATATGTATCGATACTTTCCCTCGATAAAGCCTATACTGTGCATGCAGCATCCACGAGTATCGATACCCTTCTAATATGTATTGATACTTCTAGTGCAGAATTACTTTATCACACAAAGTATTGATACATGAAAGCCAAGTATCGATATTTTCTTCAACAAGCGACACACATATTTGAATCAACATAAAAATCGAAGAGTCAAAAAGCTATCATTAATTGCAATGTCTTGTTTTTCCCGCCTCTTCGACTCTATCCAATCTTTGCATGCCACTGGTTACTATTTTAAATGATTTATTTAATCCAAACTAAATGATGGTTCCTCTCTCCTCAAAAATATTGCTCAAAGTATTGATACTTCCATCCTATGTATCGATATTTCTCACGTCATTATACATCTTTTCAAATTCCTTCAAGTATCGATACTTTATCCATATGTATCGATACCTAGTATCTATCTCTCCTCTATATCGATACTCGAACATAACCACCTCTATATTTTCATCGATTTCTGTCCAATAACCTCTCATAACCGCCATTTGAATCATTTTATACAGTTTCTCTCTTGTAATACAAAATTTCATACTTTTCTTCTTGCGATTTCGTACTAGAAAGATAGGTCCTAGAATGAAAATTCCCAGTCCAAAAAGGAACAAAGCACGCGATGAAGGGCCTAGTAAGCCTCACCTTAAGTTATACTACCAGATTTGAATGTATGGGGATTCACCTCACAAGAACAACAAGAGAGATTCATGCAGATGTTCACTTACAGATGAGTGTCTCCCAATCGGGTAATTTACTTTGACCTCCTATAATCTATACAGTTTCCTTATTTATATACCTTTCATGAGTTTGGATGGATGGACTCCTTGAGTTTTAGAGGTAGATATCACAAGGACCTTATTAGGATATTTTATTCAAACTTGAATGTAACTGATCCCCAAACTGATTAAAGATGGTACAATCAGTTTAAGACAATTATAAGAGGATCTAAATTTCTAGTTGATGAGATGGGTTTATCACCTTAGGACTTATACCAAGAGGTAAGATGTACTGTATTAAGAACTTCTAAACAATAGAAGCATATATGATAGTTTTTGAAAATGTTGAGATAAAAGAAGTAGATCTTAAACCTATTAGATTAGGTTTACATGAGCAAGTTCTCTACTTGATCGTTGCATACAATCTGAATGCACGATCTGCTTGTTTTTCATATATAACATATGAACACATATGGTGGATGATGTACATTATGGAGCATCGTCGATCGAATTTGGTTACATAGATCATACATAGGATTATCAGGGCATTGATATCGAGGAGTTATCAACTACATTATGGGTATGCTATAAATGAGATGATTTCGAGATCAGAGCCAAAGCTATTGGACAATATGTTTTCCACAGAACCACACCCCTTGACAGCACTCAATAAGATGACACTTCATCACATGCACTACACACGATTGCCAGATGGGACTTGGTGCATCTAGATTAGCCTCCAGTATCACAGAATAAGATTCCATACAATGATGCTTCAGGCAGTGATGAGCAGTAGTAGTAGGATGAGCCCATTCCTCCTTCTCCATCTACTTAGCCTTTAGGTGTAAAGCCTCCTCCTCTTACTATTTCTCCACCGCTGAATGCACAGTAGGATAGGCTAGAGCTATCTTCTCGACCATCTCAACCATCTGTGCCTTTAGCACTACTTGCTCTGACATTTGAGTTCAAGATTGATGAATTATTGGAGAGTTTCACCGTTGTTCAATCTACAGTTATGTTGGCAGTCCATATGCTAGATCGAAGAGTCAATGAAGTAAACCAGATGATGTATACCATTGGGAAGATGGTTGACTAGTATCGGAGAGAATCGATGATAAACTATACGAATTTGCTCATTCGATTGGATACTATCGAGAATCGATTGGCTAGGCTCAGTGTTCCTCTACTAAGATCATGACCATCTGGACCTCAGCCTCCTCTACATTATTGCCCTTCTGCTTCGAGACCTCTTCTTACTAGCTACCAGCCTCCATTTGGTGAAGGCTTATCATCCTAACCAATTACAGTCGATTCTTCTTCAGACGACGACATCGATCCTAAGCTCTAAGAGATATTACACCAGACTCATTGATGCTATCGTTGATTTTCTATGATTCACTTATTTTTGTTTGCTGTTTGTGTTGCTGAACTTGATGCTATTTTCTATTTTTGCTAAACTTGTCTATTATTTATTTCCTCTTATTTTGTTTTGATAAACTTCGATTTGTTCTATGGCATTTATTATACTTTGTCTTCTTTATCCCTTTTCTAAGCATTGTCTATGTGTTTTTTATTATTGGAGTCTTTTTCCTTCTTTGATTGATGCCAAAAGGAGTTAGACATCGTATGTTTAAATTAAGAGGGAGCTCACAAATTTATTTTATCATTTGAGTGTTTTGTCATTATCAAAAAAGGGAGGGATTGATGTACAATGTGTTTTTGATGATGAACAAATAGTAATTAAGTGAATAATAATTTAATTTGTTAATTAAATTATTGATTGATTAATTCAAAAATGATTCAACGCTGTTTTTAATTGAAGATAATGCTCTTCTAAGTTAATTTGCAAAGAAACGTGTTTTGAGTATAGATCTGAGAAATATTGAAGTCAAAAGTATCGACACATCAAGCCAAAGTATTGATACTCACTGTTGAAGGAAGCTAAGTATCGATATGGAAAGGCAAGAATATCGATACACGCAAGTCGCAGATGAACCAAGTATCGATACATTTATCAAAGTATCGATACATTCCTTTGAAGCCTAGAATCCAGGAAAAGAAAGTAGCCAAGTATCGATACATTCCAAACCAAGTATCGATATGCACAAGGCAATTGAAAAAATCTACGAGCAAGGAATCAACCAAGTATCAATTCTCACTTCAAAGTATCGATACATTCTTTCGAAACACAATAACTAGCCAAAGAAAGTAGGCAAGTATCAATATTTCTCAGACCGAGTATCGATACATATAAAAAATTTGGAGAAATTACAAATAGGATATGAGCAAAGTATCGATACCTATTATACAAGTATTGATATATACATCGTCTACATCAAAAGCATGCAAAAGAAGAATTTCAAAGTATTGATACTCCACAAGAAAGTATTGATACATTCCTAGATTTCAAGACTCAATAGCTATATTTACAGCATTAAATGCAGTCATTAATGATGATTCAAAGAGCCGTTGTGGATAATAAATTCGAGTATAAAATTCAATGAGTTTTTAAAATGAAAAGGAAAGAGATACTAGTAACAACCAAGAAGAGAGAACAAGAGAAAAACTATTTTATTAAAAAACCTACTCAATTTTCTAATACTCTTTTTGTCATTCTTTTAGAGAGCGAAAGTGATTATAAAGTGTCTATTAAAAATCAAATCTGTTGAGAGATTTTATATTCTTATTTTTGTAAAAAAATTGATCTTGGATTGCTCTTTACCTGAAAAAAAGAAAGATTACTTTCTGAGTTCTTATCACCCAAACAAAGATAAGTGTATTGGTTTCCCTTTGCCTAGGAAAAAAGAGTTGTAATTGGGTTTCTCTTAACCCACTGATACCTCAAAGTGGGTGGCTTCCATCTGAGAAGAGTGGATGTAGGTTGAGAAACTGAACTATTATAAAAATTAACTTGTGTCTCTCTCCATCTCTCTCTTTATTACTTGTCCTACACTTAGCATTCATTGCATTGTTTGATAGTTACTATCTATTAAATTATTTTTATATGCTTTAAAACTTGCATCAAACCCAATTCACCCCCGTCTTGATTATATTCGACTGGGATTTCACACAAGACTCTAGGAGAGCTCCACTCATTCTCATCATTCACACCCAAAGTGATATACGTCTAAGATGGAGACTAGTATTCAACAATGTCAGTAAGACCTTGCAGAGATTAAGGAATGGCAGCCCTATAAACAAGGGTGCGTTCAATCTTTAGAGTAATTGATCCATTATATAGGAGTTCAATAAGGTAATAATATATCTCCGGCTCTATATATGCCACCTCTTCTGCCATATCTACAACCATAAAGGGTGTCATTGTCAATACCAGAAGTTGATGTCAGTGATGATGAGGAATAGGTTGGGGGGACTAGGCTATGTTTTTATTAAAGAGAATGCTTAAGTGTACATTTTGGAACCATTTTGTGTAGTTTTTTTTACAACATGCATAACTTTGTCGTTGTCATTATTTAACTTAATGTTAATTCATTTAGAATTATACAAATTTATCTCTATATTATATATAACCTTAACATGTGACAACAATAAAATATTAGATATGTGCATATATCATTGAAAATGAATTTTGAATGAAATAAATTCATAATAATTTAAAATGACTATACCATATATCTACAGCCATTTTCATCCTAAGAATTGAACTATCATTCGGTCCAAAATCAAATGTTCACCTTAAGCATAAATACTAAATATACATATAAGTAAACACCCACAGTCACTAGATTCTAGACACTGATAGGGTATACTATCTGCCAGGCGCTCATACGTAAATGGTATTATAGTATCCACAATGTTTGCATCTTATAATAAAAATGAAATTAATATATACAAAGGTTCTAATGCTCTCCTAATCTCATCATCAGAGTAACCATTTGGCACTGAATCATAAACAATGATACATCAACTCATAAAATGCATGGCATAACCAAACCAATGTTCCTTCTATACAATCTATGGAAGATATAAAATGTCATAGGTAACCTAGGGTCTAAACAAACCACGTCTATGCACGAAACTATATACATCGATATTCGAATAGAATCTCCCGTACGGTAGAGAACTGGCATAAAATTTATCCTATGCAGTCTGAAGTAACATCTGCATGTACATAATACGTTCATTAATTTTAGATATTTTATTAATGTTTACATATGGATTAACTGTGATGACTAAAACTTACACGACATATGGTCGGGATGATTGTCTTATTCTATGAAAATATAGATCCAAATGCTAACTATTAACAACCCAATATGTAAATGTACTCTTCAATGTGCTATCGACAAAGCAAAAAACTCAAATATTGATTATAATACCAATTAAATTTTATACAGAATAATGCATATTATATACTTATAGTGTCCTCTAACCATGACTCTGCTGTATTTATAACACTAAGCCAATGGAGAGTTAATCGTGTGATACTGTCATCAATGTAATTCTTCTTATTGGCCATCCATGAATTAAAAAGAGAGAATAAGTCATCCAGAATGAACTCGTGAGTGGACACTTTATAGTTGACAACTCGCATGTATTGTGACTTACCTTTTTTAATGGGATTTGTACAGGGTGTTCGTGTATGGGCACTAGGCTTGTATATATAACAAAAATGACTTTCATCCATACCAACAACTCCTATATTCTAATCACCAATATCTTTAACTCCTATGTTATGAACTGTACTATCCTCAATAACTTCCTCCAGACAAACCAAACTATCGTACTTATCGACCACTATATCTTTAGCATCCATATCCTCTCTCATAGAGACATCAGGTTCCTGTATAAAAAAAAAAGTAATACGAAGCACGTTTGGCAAAAAAAAAATTCTTACAGAGTTTCATCTAAAATATTTACTAACTAATAGTTTACCTGTATCAGAAAATATGCACTCCAAAAACCATCAGTTAATAACACAACTCCATCACAAGTTTTATCCAACTATGATAATTAAACTGAAAAATCATCAATAAACTCAAATAAAAAGATATTAAAATTTACAAAATTTATAGATCTGAGTGTTGGTGGCGCTATACATATGCATTCACTATCGTACGTCATGCGTTAAACTATAAACAATATCCCCCAATCATGGTGTTCATTCTTCCTGTCGTTATGAACGCTCCTTTGGTCCTCCCAAACGCTCTTCCTATCATTATGCAAACTCATTAAAATCCGTTCTTAAATATTAATAGTGTGCAACACATCACTCTGATAGTTAGAGTATGCCATTCCATTGGATGGTTGAGATCTGTAATTCATACCACTCGATATGTGAGATGACTATTGAAATGAAGGTCGTATAGGAGTAGTGTTGGTTTCTAATGGCCTAAAACATGCATAAATAGAAGTTTTCTTCCTAAGAAACAAACACTTTATACTTATTAATGACAAAACAAATTGCCAAAATGGAAGCTAAATGAGAGGTTAAGTGCATACCTTACTAGGTTTCATTCTTGATGAAGATTAAACTCAAAAACATGACTTCTCCTCACCTGAAACCCTCCCCAAGAACTTCCCATGGCTTCTCACATTTTTGGAGAAGATGGGACCCAAAAATATTGATTTTTTATTCATTTTCACCATTTATATATTTTCATATTTATCCAAATAAATATATAAAATAATAGTGCTATAATGTGATACATCCAAGCTCATAATACATGGATAAGCCCAAGTCAAACTTGCTTAAAATTTTGACCAAGAAAAAATTAATTAATTAATATATTA
>JAVXUL010123061.1:4576-16612 GCA_035590515.1 Trichilia minutiflora | reverse complement strand
AATCTAACCCAAAGAACTCATTGCTTAATATTGTCATCTAAGCTAGAATTTTCTTGTAGTTTGCATGTACATCCAAGGTAGTTTTGTTTTTTCAAATATTAATAAATTTCTTGAATTGTTACAATTTAGCCCTACTTATTTTTCTTTTTCTTTTTTTTTCTTTCTTTAGTTTTTTATTTCAATTTTATTTATGTATTCTTTTTTTTCTTCTCATTTTCATTATTATTATTGTTATTTTTTTTCTTTTCTATAACAAAACAATGATAAGTATTTTTCAAAAAATAATAATAAAAATAAAAAATAAATAAAAACCATTAATAAAGATGCTAAAAAAAATTAGTAATCTTCCTCTTTTTCTTTATTTATTTTGTTTATCTTTTTTTTCCCCTTAATAATAAGGTTAGGTTTAATACTAATAAACAGTAAGACGGGCCGAGCACTTTGTTGACTCTCCTTCTCTTGGTCAAAATTTTAATTAAATTAGGAAGCTCTCCAAGAAAAATTTAATAAATAAATACCAAGACAGGCCAAGCACCCTGTTGACTCTCCCTCTCTTGATCAAAATCCTAATAAAATTAGGAAGCTCTCCGAAAAAAATTTAATAAATAAACACCAAGACAGGCTGAGCACCCTGTTGACTCTCGCTCTCTTAGTCAAAATCTTAATTAAATTAGGAAGCTCTCTGAAAAATTTAATAAATAAGAAACTCCAAGACAGGCTGAGCACCCTGTTGATTCTCCCTCTCTTAATCAAAACCTCAATTAAATTAGGAAGTTCTCCGAAAAAATTTAATATATAATAAGCTCCAAGACGGGCTGAGCACCCTGTTGACTCTCCCTCTCTTGGTTAAAATCTTAATAAAATTAAGAAGCTCTCTGAAAAATTTTAAATACCAAGACGGGCCGAGCACCCTGTTTGACTCTCCCTCTCTTGGTCAAAATCATAAAAAATTTTAGAAAGCTCTCTGAATATTTTAATAAATAATTAACACTGAGACGGGCCGAACACCTTGTTGATTCTTCCTCTCTCGGTCAAGATCTATATGATTTTTGTAATTAACCAAACAATAAATAATAAGATCAATATTTTCTGGTAACCTATTAACGGAAGTTATGGGGTGCCTAACACCTTCCCCATGCTTAATCAATCCCCCAACCTCAGAATCTCATTAAAATAATTCGGTGATCTATCCCACCATTATTTGGATAGGTGACGACTCCAAAAAATCATCTGATCTTCTGGACGACGTCAACAGTTTGGCGACTCCACTGGAGACTTAGTTCTTTTAGAGGGGTTAAGCCATTAAAAAAATTATTTGATTTTGATTAATTTTCGTTGTTTGATTATTTACTTACTTAATGATAACATTATTGTCGCGCTTGGCAAGGAGTACCTTGTAAGTCCACTCTTCTTTTATAATTTAAATTTATTTATTATTTTATGCATGGATGCTCCTTCACACACTGCACTTGCATGAATATTGACTAAACGAGGTAGACCTAAGTAGATGGGTGTTCATGCTCGACGTGATAAATGCCACTCGATGTACTTATGACACTTCTTTCAGGTTTACCATATGTCTTGAACCACAATAGGCCAGTATTTTACCATCGATTGTATCAAGGCATGTGGGACTCAGTAACGAGGAATGCCTGATCGTAAGGAAACATCTAATAGGAAACCACATATAGTAAGCTTATTACAATCTGTCGATGAATCATTGACTACATGCATACCATATGATTCATCGATATTCGGTCCTATTCGATAAATAGTTCATCAATTATAAATCCACACTTATACCCTTATGACAATACTCATATTGTCAGCCTACATATATTATCATATAATCTCATTAGCCGGCAACTAGTGTGCCTACTGTGTGATATAGTTGCCCAATCAACACCACGTATGTAGGAAACGATTTGATAATTTATTTAACAATTAAATAAAATTATCCGGACAATTTACATACATTCAATATTATTTGCATGAAATAAAATAATATAAAGGAAGCAGCTAATGTATGTAAATAAAGAACAATTTCTTTTACTCATAGATATTGAGTTTATACAAGATCAAAAGCCTTGAAACTGACAACACGAATGGTTTTTAGGGCATACACACTAACACACCGTAAGTATACTGTATCACTAAATTAAATTCTTTAATTTCTTTTTTTTAATTAATTTTCAACAAGATTATTAAATATCCTACTTTATAGTCCTATGATTAGGAACATTTAAAAATGATACTATTAATACATAATCTCATAAATATATTCTTATCATAACAATGTGTATTACACATACTCCATGAGTTTTATTATTATATGTAGATCAAACATATATATTAATATAATAAAAGATAAGATAACGAAAAATACTCAATTTTTATAAATCAAAAGATTTATAAGAGATTTATAATTACAATAATAAATCATATTATGATTAACTTTTAAAACACGTATCTCTTTCAAGTATACCTTTTAATCATACTATAGCATTATATCAATTTTGTAATTATTTTTATCTGCAAAATATCAAATAAATATAATGTTAGTGTATATTTTAGAAACTATTTATATTATCAGTTTCAGGGCATTTAACTTTATGTTTAATTATTATTAATGAAAGAAAGTGTTTTTATTTATATACATAAGCTACTTCTATTATTTTGTCATATTCTTAAATAAAATATGTATATAAATTATTCAGATAATTTATTTATTTAATAAATAATATATGAAAGAGGTTTCTTATAGAAACGGTATTTGATTGGATAGCATTATCATATAATAAGCATATTAAATGTTTTTAATAAATATCATGAAACGATATTAATCTTGGTGACAATGACAGTCATGTTATTAGGGTATTAATATAAATTAATAGTTAATGAACTATTTTTTGAACATAACTAAACAATGATAAATCATATAAAAAGTATGTAATCAATTAATTATTCTTTGGTTGTACTATATAATTTTTTGACCTGAGATATCATTGTCGGATTTTGTATGGATACGCATGATTTATATAGAGTGCAAATACGATATTAGGCATGTCCTGTATGATAAAATTAGTTTAATAATATATTATTTATATGAAAAACAAATGATGATTCAAATATGATTCGTTGATTCGATCAATTATATTGGAGTACTTGACGACTCTATTCAGAGTTAAGTTTTTAAACGAATATAAAAAAAAGTTTAAAATTGAAATATCTAGTTAGAGTACATTAAATATCATGCGAAAGTATTTGTGATGATAAGGTTACGATATATTGATTGCGATTAATAAATATATGGAGTTTAAAGTTTTAACATCCTATGAATTCTTAATTAATTAAAATTAGACAACGAAATGATATAACTTACATAGTATATATAATATAGAAAAAATTCAATAAAATATTTTTTCATTATGATTTAGAAATTATGGTATATTACTAACTGTTAATTATAATCATTGAGTTTTTGAATAATTTTTAAAAGAGTTCGGAACTAACTTACAATTAATCCATGGTGAACATATATAATTATACCAATAATTTTCTACATTTAGGAAGATATATATATATACCTTTTAGAATAATATTAGACCATATATATATATATATATATATAAATCTTTGAAATATTAAAAAATTTAAATATACTTTCACATAATTTAATGTAAGTTATACAACTTATGAATAATATAGGTTATTAAAAAACTTGTTTGTAAAGTTAAATGACCAAATTTAAATTAAAATATTTTTTTAAGATATCTTTATAAAAATTAATTATTACTTATTGATTTATTTATCTGTCTATTTATATGCAAAATATCTCATTCAGTCAAGAAATCTCATTTCGGATAAGAAAAAAAAATAGAAATAAAAAGCTCTCTCCCTCCTAAGAATTTGGCCAAGGCTTCCCAAATTATTTGATGGTGCAAATCATAGAAATTCCATGATTTTAAATCTTTTTTCATCAGATTCAAATAAGGAGCAGGAATAATTCTAAGTTCGATTTATTAACTTTGTTGATAAATCTTTCAGATTAAGTATAAGATCCATAATTAAATCAAATATTTTTATATGTATTAACTTACTAATCTTTCATATGACCATCCCTATAAACTATCTGCAAATGCTCGGTCATCCAGGTTAATTTAAACCATGTGTAAAGGGATCGTTGCATTCACAGAGATTGATTTTTTTGTCACACGGTGACGGTAGGGATGGGTTTATTATATTTTGGTAAAATTATGTCCTTAATGTTGTTTTGGAAAATATCGGGGACTAAAACGTTGTTGCCCTAATATTATATTAAACGATTCATTATATACCGGACGCATCTCTTTCTCTTTCTTCTAACTCTGAAACTGGAAATTAAAAAAATGGTGTAATCTTCGTAGTCGTGGCTATATTCTTCACTCGAATTCCATTGTCCGATCGATAGAATGCGCTCCAAGGACAGAATTTCCTACTTTTACGATGGTACAGTTCTTACCCTCCCTTGTTCTTTTTTATCAATTTCTTTCTTTTTTCTTGATTAAAACGGCTACAGGACTCGATTTTGTGTAATCAATCACTGAGCCAAATTCCAATTCAATTCACCACTGATACTAAAACCTAGACAATCTGAGTGAGCTTTTTGAACCATTTAACCGAGTTCTGATACCAGAACCAAAAGGTAGTGAATAAAATCTTTTAATGTAATTTTCTTAGATTTTTGTTATTCAATGTAGCAACCAAGTATGGGATGGTGTTTAGAAATCTTTTATAGGTTGACAATAGTATGTACGTAAGGTCTTATTATATTTGGTAAGTGGTGGATGATAAATAATCCTAATCTTATTTAATGATATTCATTCATATAAGGTTCTTTTCTTGTTTTGTGAATTTTAGAGGTAAGTAGAATCATATAATAAGCAACCGTTCAGTGGTATTCTGTTCCCAATAAGGTATTGGGTTTTTGCACTGGGTAAGTCATACCATTTATTGAGACTTGGGACTGAAAAGTTTTGTCACTTTCTTAAATGATATGACCTTGAGTATGAAAAGTATTTACTTATCCTTGATTTTTCTGTGGAGTTTTATGTATTTTATTTCTCATATGTGAGAGTCAATGTTGCAGGAGATGTGGGTAGTGTCTACTTTGGGCCCAATCATCCAATGAAACCACATCGGCTTTGTATGACACACCATCTGGTTCTTGCATATGAGCTCCATAAGAAGATGGAAATATATGTTAGTTACTTGTTTAGTTTCTTGTCATTAGCTTATTTGTAATTAATGGGGACGTGGATTGTTTTCTTTTATTGATGTTTATTGCATAATGCAGCGGCCACACAAAGCATATCCTGTGGAGCTTGCACAGTTCCATTCGGCTGATTATGTTGAATTCTTACATCGGATTACTCCTGACACGCAACATTTGTTCTCACGTGAATTAGCTAAACGTATGGTCTATTTTCTGAAATTTTATCTGATATTGTCTGTCATATGTCTTCTTAATTATTCATGCTTACTTTTCATATTATATGGTATTTTTTTTTCCTGTAGTGGAGGGTGGGACTGTAGGTGCTTTATTTTAAGGTCAGTGGCATTTTATTAGATGAGAGAACTTGCAAAATAGATTCCACTTTCCTTGAAAAATTGGCTACCTCATTTATGCTGTAGCCAACATTTACTTGTTTTAAGGTCATGGTTCTAATGGAATTAAATGAAGTTATTAACTTGATCAAATGTTTATTGTTTATTATCATCATAGTTGTAGCATGGTCACATTTGGAATATAGATACATGTTTGGTACCGCTAGTTTCTACTCAATTTAACAGCACAATTGAAAAATTGTTTGGTAAACACCAACTTTTAATGGGTAACATTTACTTTTTCACTAATTTGTTACATCTTATGATTTCAGCTCAATGCAGTTGTGGCTTTGAAGCCACAACACCCCATTCTTAAACATACCCTTAATTTTATTGGGTATTATTGGCTTTTTCAAACCAATGCACAAGCATTAGCTGAATGTTATAGAGTAAGAAATAAGTTAATATCAGTTTATTTCTTTTTCTTTTATTGCTGAAGGAAGAGTGATGGTTAATAGGATGCTTCATCATATACTTTCTAATTGTTCGGTTGAATTGATTTATGACATTGTATTTCAGCTGAGTATGCTGATTAGTTTGAGCAGATTGTAGAGTTTTAACTAATTATTGTTTCAGAACACGTACTTTCCACTGTCATTGTAACTTGCTTAATCTCTTTAATTGACTGCTGTTTCATTAATTCATTTTTTCTCTTCTCATTTGAGTGCTCCTCTTGCATCTAATTACATATATTTGGCATGCAATATAACTAGAATAGAACATATTTATCATTAGATTTTCTCTCCTGCTAATGCTTGAGGTCTTTAAGTTGCAACTTTAACTAATTTCTTTCTATCTTCCTCAGATAATCTTGGAGAAGATTGCCCTGTCTTTGAAAACTTGTTTGAGTTTTGTCAAATTTATGCAGGTGGAACGATAGGTAATTCAAAATTTTTATAACAATTCTGTTAAATTTGGTTATTAATCTCCTTCCATAATTGCTGATTTGTATTCTCTAACAGATGCTGCACGTAGATTGAACAATCAAGTCTGTGACATCGCCATAAATTGGGCTGGTGGATTGCACCATGCAAAGAAGTGCGAAGCATCTGGTTTCTGTTATATCAATGACTTGGTTTTGGGAATCCTGGAGCTTTTGAAATATCATGCTCGTGTTTTGTATATTGACATAGACGTGCATCATGGTGATGGTGTTGAAGAAGCCTTTTATTTCACTGACAGGTAGTAGCATATTCTTATTGTGTTATGAATTTTAACTACAATAGGTAACAAAACCATGAAAACATCTATCATTTACAGAGATCAGGATAGCTACTAAATGTAGCTCACTGGTGGTGGCATTAGGCTGCTTTACACTTGCAGATGCAACAACTGACAAAGTCTTTGATTTTGTTGGTATAATCAGATGTAAAGGTTATCTTTTTTGACATATAAATGGTCATCTTATAGAAGTTCTTTCATTTAATTTATGTGCCATTGTAAAGTGTGTTGCCTTTGATGGATAAATGAACATGGTAGATAGTTTTTGTAAGTTTATTTTACATCAATATTTGTAGCTTTTGCGAAGCTGCTCGGGCCATTCTCATTATAGTTTCAAACAAAGAATGTTTTGCATAAAGGAGTCTGTCTTTATTATTTTGAGCTTTCTTATTTAAACCTGTTAATTATTGGACCACTCTAGATTTTTCTAACCATCAAGTAAATCTAAGAACCTACAATCCTGATTACAGTCGGATAAGTTTTAGCTTTTTTGGAATTATATTATATTATGTGCTTGTATTTTGTTGTAACTTAACAATGAACCTCTTATATATCTCATATTTTTAGGTTTGGTGAATCTGATAAATGGACTGATAACGACGTAGCTTTGACCAAGTAGAATAAATAAACACAAACTTGTATTTTGAGAGTGATCCCTGAAATGCATACATTTATTTCTCAATGGGCTTGCTATTGTTATATTGAACTTAATTAAACTGTTGAAGCTCAACTTGACAGGGTGATGACTGTTAGTTTCCACAAGTATGGAGATATGTTCTTCCCGGGTACTGGTGATGTTAAGGTACTTCTTAATGTCTTCATTTATTTGCTATGTTTTCATCTTTCGATTTGTTGGTTTTCCTCTTATTTTGATATCTCAGCAGAAACCAACTGAGCATACATCATCTACATAAAATTTTCTTTTCATCTTTTGCCTCAATTTCAGTAAGTTAGAAGTATGAATAATTTTCTCTTCTAGTAGGAGACACGGCAGTGTGGTATATTAGTTAGTTTGCTTACTCATGCTATATTTTTTACTCTGAATTTCTTTTACTCAAGGATCGTTTGGTAATATGAAAATAGTTATGTTTTTTTCACTGCTGTTCGGAAGCATGTAAATAATTATCCTTTTGTACCAAAGTTGAAATTGGAGTGATTACTGAAATCATTCACATTGAAGGAAATAGGAGAAAGAGAAGGCAAGTTTTATGCCATAAATGTCCCACTCAAGGATGGAATTGATGACACTAGCTTCACTCGACTTTTCAAGACAGTAAGCTCTAGTTTAAACGTCAATTAGCTGAATAATTGTCAAACTGGAACCTTTTGCTTACAGTTATCTATGTTATAGATTATCTCCAAGGTTGTTGAAACATATGTACCAGGGGCCATAGTTCTTCAATGTGGGGCAGACTCTCTGGCTGGAGATCGCTTGGGCTGCTTCAACCTCTCCATTGATGGTGCATATGTCTTTGTAATCTGAGACTTTTGTACATCCCTTTAATTTACTTTTAAAGTCTGGAGAGTTCAGTTTTGTGTTCTTTTGTTGAAGTCTTTAAGATATTTTCTTGGTCCTGAGCTAGTTGGCAATTATTCAGTCATTGATTTTGATGATAATGTGCTCTTTGTTATGCTTTTGTGAGGGTTGCAGGGCATGCTGAATGTGTTAGGTTTGTGAAGAAATTCAATTTGCCCTTACTGGTGTGTTTTTGTTTGATCGATATTTGTACATGTAGTTTGTTAGTATCATAAATTCATGTAAAAAGGAACATTTTCCTGCAGGTTACTGGTGGTGGTGGATACACTAAAGAAAATGTTGCTCGATGTTGGACTGTTGAAACAGGAGTTCTTTTAGATACAGAGCTTCCCAATGGTATGCTGAGATAATCATGTCTATTCTTCAAATTTGATACTTGTTTTGAAGAACAGACTTACCGTTGATAAATATATATTCTTTTTTGTTCTTTTCTATGCTTCTAAATTGGCATTGGATGAGCAAATAGTTATGTCTTTGGCTTTCTCTTTCATGTTACTATGATACATCAATATGATTATTTGAATCATTTGGAAATTTAGGTTACAAAATTTAATGAACATATTTTGGCCCCCCAAACTTGCGTGTTTGTTGGCTTTGCCCCCATGTTCGTGATTTGGATTAGGGAAAATTTTTTACATAGGGGAGTTTTAGTGAATTTTTACAAGGTCCCTGTCTAAACTTTGTGTTTCTGTAATTCAAGGTGGCTTTCAGATACTGGTATCCTGGTTTCGCTGAATTTGTTGTATTGTGCAGATGGCTAAGCAACATATTAAACTTGTAAATTTTAATGTAATCATTGGATGGGGCTCTGGAAGACCTATGTTATTGTAGCATTCGGACTTGGTTTAGAAGTTTGGAAAATGCGCTAGAATTCTTGGGAGTGACGAGCATTGGAAGCAACTAGATAGCAAAGCTTCAAGAACAGGGATAGTTTATAGAGCTTTGGCTAGTGTTCTGATTCATAGTGGTTTTCTTCTCGCCTGTGCCATTGCCATCGGTGATTTTTGTCCAAGTCCCCGTTTATGAAATGAAAATTGACCATTCTTATGTGTATAAGGGCTATTTTATAAATTGGAAAAGAAGAAAAGGATGCAAAAATTCCTTAAAATGAATGGACATAAATTTTCTCACTATTAACCATTAAGACAACTCACAACTCACTGTTATCCCTAAACAGTTTTGAATTAATCCATTGTCAACAGTTTTGGCTTATTTAGATTGATACTTTTTTGACTTGTGCATGCTTCTAGGTTGCACTGTGAAAAATCTGTTTCTTGTCTGGCTGGAAACTGTATATTATGATGCATATACCCAAATTTTAACTTTTAACCTCAATTGAACCATTTGTTTCCTTTATTCTGAATTATTTTTCTAATTTTACTGTTAGTTTGATGTTTCTTGCAGAGATTCCTGAGAACGAATATATCAAATATTTTTACCCTGAATGTTCATTGAGGATTCCAAATGGGCACATTGTATGTAATTTCAAAGATACTGATTAATTTATTTCACTTCATTCAAGAAATTCTTTGTCCCAATTGATCAATTTAATCACCTAGGTTTGCTACATGTAAGTTGAGGCTAATAAGAGCAGATTAAAATGGGTTTGTAAAATTTATGATCTTTATTTTATACTTTACTTTCTGCTACAGCAATCTTGATCTCACAGTCTTCCTGATCACATCTTTTATTTTCATTGATTGAGCAGGAAAATTTGAATAGCAAATCATATCTTAGCACAATAAAAATGCAAGTACTAGAAAATCTTCGTTGCATTCAACATGCACCGAGTGTACAGATGCAAGAGGTGAGTAATATGCCTATAGTGCATTAGTGATAGAAGCTTCTGTTACATGTTTGCTGACCATCTGGCATCAGACCAACTTCTAAATCACAACATATTTTTCGAATAATATATGATGTGGAGTTGTGGCAAAATACCAGAGTCATTGCAAAATTAGCCAAGATTTTATGTACTTAAAATCCTGATAAAGATCGAGTCCAACAGAAGGTTCTTATTGTGGTATTTGATTTAATTTATCCTTCTTCTCTCTGATAGCAACGACTCTTGAGTTGCAGGTTCCACCTGACTTTTATATTCCTGAATTTGATGAAGATGAGCAGAACCCTGATGAACGACTGGATCGTAAGTGAAATCCCAGAATGTTTCTTGCTTGATCTTCTGAAATTTCGTTTTTGGCAGGCAATACTTTTTTACTCGTTACTAAAGAAATTTTTGTTACAGAGCACACTCAAGACAAGCAAATCCAGCGTGATGATGAATTTTACGAGGGAGATAATGATAATGATCGGGCCAATTTTTTCCTTTCTAGGGATCCTTAAATTTTGTCATTTTAATTAAAATTTAAATTATGGTTATCATGTGTGTGTCAAGGAAAAAGTGATGAATCAGACTTTTACAATGCAAGTTCTTGATTGAGTGGCTATTGTTGTCTTCATGTGATCCTTGGTTTCCATGATACATGGTGACTGTGTTGTGTATATCGTTGGTTTGATTATCTTCAAATGCAAATGAGATTATCGCGTCACAAACAGATGAGTTTGATCAGCTTACACTTTAATCTAGGGTTTATTTAAGATTAAGTTGCCTAAGAAGTAATACTTATCAAGTATAAATAGGGACAACGGTGGGGGGAAATTATGTGTTTTCGATGTAGCAGAATTTCAGTGGTTGAGAGAGTGCATTACGTTCCCTCTTCCTCTTGAGCGGTAAACTTCAGCGCATCCCTAAAGGTTTTTAAGTTGCAAGAGACACAATGTTGCAATTTTATATAGCATCAAATATCTAATCTTGAGTGAACCGGAAATACGGGGGCGAGTTAAGTGCAATAAATAAAACCTCAAGAGTCACGCTATCTCATGCATGCCTGTGTACTCTAATACCAAGTTCGAAGGTGAGCGTTCGAAAAATTAATTGACAAAAAGCAGAGGGAATTATTATAGAAAATTGTGGTATTATGCAGACTTGCCTACGTTGCGCCAAGCAAAATTAACCGTTGGATAATTAAATAAATTAAAAATAAAATAATAAAAAATAGCGGTCCCTTGATGGATAGGCACTTCATCTTCCTTAGCCAACTCTCTGTTCTCCCCTCAAACGAACTAAAAGCGCGACTGGATGAACCAGAATCCTCCAAACGAAGAAAACTCTTTAACAACAAATGTAAGCAGTAGCTTTAAACCTTCGTCAGAAATCGAAAACGAAAGCGAATAACGCCTAAAGTTTATGGCGACAGGGTTTGAGGAGTTGACAAATCCGAACCTGAGCTTAAAATCCCAAAATTCACTTCTCAAATCACACAAAATTGGCTCTCACTTTGTCCGTTCGTCGTACAGGATCTGGTTCTAGTAGCTGGTTTTTCTTTGCTTCTTTTTCAGTTTTGCCTTCAATCGTTTCGATTGGAGCTCTCCTATGGTCGCTCATCACCACTATCAACATCCCGCAACAAATTGGTAACTTGAGAAACGAGGCTTGTACTTGAACTGAATTCACAGTTGTTGATGGTAATCAATTTTTTTTTAAAAATCTTGTTTGATTTTATTTAAATTTGAAAATTTTTTTCATTAGGGTTTAAAGACTGAATAAAATAAAATTAAAATAAAAACTAATG
>JAVXUL010123050.1:0-16614 GCA_035590515.1 Trichilia minutiflora | reverse complement strand
AAATTCTCTAACCATTAAAAAATTTGATAATTAGACATATTAATATATATTTTGAATTTTTATAAATCCAAAATTATAGTACATTTATCATAACGTCCTTAGTCAATATTTATACATAAGGGTGAAATGATAATTTTTTTGTAAATTAAACTCTTTAATTTAGAATTTATTATTTTATATTAAAATTATATTTTAAATATATTTGATAATCATAATTATTAAATTTGAATATGTAATTTATAATAAATTACACATTTGTATCAATAGGGACAAAATGGTCATTTTACATTAAATTAACAATTTAATGTAGTTTTCATCATTTCACCTTAGAAGCACATTCTAATATTTTTGATAATCAATATTATCATTTTGGATTATGTAATTTATATTAAATTACTATATGATATCAATATATCAATTTTTTAATACTTTAAAGAATAATAAATATATATAACTATTATACGTATTTATTTCGATATTTCAAATTATCATGAGGTTGTTAGCCCTCTCTCGATAATATTTTATTTTTTTCTCCTTCATGGGAACGCTCGGGAAATTGGGTGGGTAGTGAAGGTTCACCGCGACTCAGTCGTGAACTAATATCGAACACTTCGACTCCGAACAGTTCGGTCTCAATATATTTCGATACCCAACGACTATGGTTAGTGTCTAGTTATGCACCATAGTCTCTAAGTCACGATGAAAGAAGAAGTGTTTTCATCAAACCTCTAATTGATTGCACATGACATATGGGTAATATCCCTCCGTTATCATATCCTAATTAAGTTAGGGTTCATGGTCTATCAAAACCCTAATCTCGATGTCTATACGAATCGTCAATCATATGTCACGATTGCTCTGACTAGAGACTTCAAATCTAGAGATTATATCGACATTCGTTTAGGAATTCAACTCGGACAAAGTCAACGAAAACTCTCAGTCTATAGTGTTGAGTTAACGGATCCTATCTTGACTGTTAATCGAACACCTATATGAATAAAGCATATCCAAACCGACTTCTTGTATAAGGCGTGATTAGCCCTGCACGTATCCACAATATGAAATATACCCATCTATATAGAGTTCTATTCTAAACATCTCAGATCTAAGGATTACATCGCACACTATTGTAATCTATTGACAAATCATTGACTACATACATACCATATGATTTGTTAATATATAGCCCAATTACTAATAAATATAATATATTAATAGTAATAATAAGTCTATAATTTAAATACAATATAAACTAATTATATTGTAACTTAACATATAAAAATTTTAACAAGTTAAATAAAAATTTCATTAACAATTATAAGTCTAAATATATATATGATCTCAAATCTCAAAATATACTAATTCAATATTACTCAATATTAACAAATATAAGTTTAATATCATTATTAATATTCAAATATAATCAATCATTATCCAAATATAAAAATTAAAAAATTTAGATTTAATTTTTTTAATTAGATAGATTAAATGAGTTGATTAGTGGATTAAATAGATTAATCCGTTTAATCTATGAATTAAATAAACAAACAAATTAATCTATAAATTAAACGAATTAATTTTTTTTAGTCTTAATCTATATAAACGATAAATTAAATACACTGACCTATGAACTGTCGGCCACTTAACAGCTCTACCGAAAACCATCCTGATAGTCTCTTGGAACATCCAAGTGGATAAATTAGAAACACCAATAACTTTTGTTTCTCGAATGTTAAGACTTTGTACAAATTTTAACGTCTATAACAATTGGCAACTGTAACAATCTTACTTGAAAAATCTGGCATTGGGCTAGTCACTGGCATTGATGTATGTTTATGAATGGGCTTATGAGTTATTTCCTACTGAACAGGGCCCAGACGAATAACCTCTTCGTTCCAGATTCCAACCCAACCCAATAAATAGTGACGATTGACTTCGTAACGGCATGGCGTGATGGAGGTGTCCTAGGTCCCTACTGCGGAGTTATTATTTCGTTCTTGTAAATCGAGTTGCCAAAGTGACAGTCCGAAACCGGGTCGCTACATTTACTCCGGTTCATCTCTCACCCTCACTCTGTCTGCGACTATCGTTCATTATCATGAAAAAGTAAAAGAAAGAGGGGGAAATTAAATTGAAGGGAAGCAATCTTCAATTTGAAACGAGATGGTAAAACCAAAACCACAAAAGTCCAAAGCCAAGAAACAACCCCACGTAAGTTTATTTTCATCGTGCTATTTTATCAATACTTGCTCCGTTGCAAACTTGCCCTAAATATTATTTTTAATTACCCTGTAAATTTCTTTTGTTATGCGAAATTCCACTCTAAAAATCCTTAGCTAGCTGAGTTTGTATTTTAAATTCTCCATAGCTGTGAATAGTTTTAGGATAATATTTGAACTTGACGACTCTCTTGCCTTGTATAACTACATTACACTCTTTGTGCTTGAAATGTCTCGTATGCCTGATTCTGCGCTTCTTATTATAAAATCTTTTTGCTAATAGAAACGTGCCCAAGGAAAATATGTGCGTTTCTTATTATAAAATGATTTTGCTAATAGAAACGTGCTCAAGGAAAATATTTGCTTACAGTGGCCTCTGTGTCTAGAGCTTGTGACTTGTTACTAAATCAATTGGAGGTTTTGAGCATTTACTGTATGGCGCATCTTGTTAATTTGACAGAATTTCCAAAAATGTCTCGTGATTTGGAGGATACAAGAATGATGAAATAGATAATTGTTTTGCAGTGGAGATGTTATTAGGTGATGGACATAGACTAGATGCAATAGATGAGTTATGAAAATTGAAATGTGTGTTATATGCGTGATAAATGATAATGTTTGATATGTATTTCGAGGCTTGACAAGGAGTTGAGAAAATATTATTTTTTTTAGTTTATTGTATAAGGAAAAGCTAGAATATGTTTGTTTGAATAGTTGGAACTTGGAAAGAATGGCAGACATATGTGAGTCTCAGATTTGACCTTACATGAAAAGGCTTAGCACTATTTTAAAAGATGTGGTTAATTTTTTAAATAAGTTCTGAAGTTGTATTCCAGCTATGATGATTGCATTTTGGACCAAATTTCTATGTAATGATTTTATAGATGGTCACTTCTTGATGAACTAACATTTGATTGGTGGATAGAATAAAAAGTATGGAAAGCAGGCTGATATTTCTCAGTTCCGTGCTCAGCTTGATGCATTAGGCCTGAAAATCATCCAAGTAACTGCTGATGGTAACTGTTTCTTCAGGTCTGTATCGGTAGCTACATATACATTTTTGTACAGTTTCACTGTAAAAAGGATTTGTTTGGCATATTATTTAAAACCAGAAGAAAAAAAGGAAAGAATCTTGTGTATAGATTTTAATATATGTTAAAGTTGTTTATCCCTGTTAGTTTGCAGGGCTCTTGCAGATCAATTGGAAGGTAATGAGGAGGAACATCAAAAATATCGCAGTATGGTGGTAAAATATATAGAGGTTAGTTAGTGGCTATGAAGGAAGAAAAAGTGGATTATATGCTTTTGACTTTTTTCAATAGGAATTTCTTAATTTTGCGGGCATTGCCCTATTGAAATTTGTTTTTTGTTTTCATCTTTAAATTGTATTTACTATATAGATTCTAGAGATCACTAAATTTCTCCAATATAATGCTCTCTTTTTTCCCCGTTTTGTTTGAATTGTGAAGTAAATGGTGAATGTATTTTTTCTATCAACATGGAGCAGTGGCTAACAATAAAGTGAGTGTAATGTGATGGAAGTCCAAAAGACCAAGAATCTTAAGTGGCATGTACAGGCTTGATGTATACTGCAATAGACATTAAATTAAAAATTGTCTGTTGTATTTCAAAAGAAGCATAGAACTATTTGTCTGGTAGAACTTTGGTGTGCTCAATCTAGCTTTTCTGCCTCTGTGAGAAAGCAGACCAAACAGGCAAGTGAGGACACAGAGACATTGCTTCATTTATATTTTACATTCATATTTGTATAGACCATTGTTTTCCTAAAACAATGAATAAGTACGACTGGTGCAAAGGATTCACTAAAGTACAGTCCATGGTATTCAATCCGTAGATTCACAGTTTGCTCTATGCATCTCTTATTTATAATTTTTAACTAGCAAAATACTGCTACCTGATTGATATGTCTCTGCATGTCAACACAAAATCACTCATTATGTGATATATACTATATTATTCATTGATAGGAGGGCTTTTTGCTTTGGGAAACAAATAGTTGAATGATTTACAATGCTCTCTTCTCTCTTCCTCTCCCCTCTCTCCCTCTTTTCCCTATTTTTTCCTGTTGAATAATCAACTTTTATGTGAATCTGATGTCGGAGCTTCAATCAATAGAAGAATCGTGAAACATTTGAGCCCTTCATTGAGGATGATGTCCCATTTGATGAATACTGTCAATCCATGGAAGATGACGGCATGTGGGCAGGACATATGGAATTGCAAGCAGCTTCTCTCGTTACACGTAGTAATATATGCATTCATCGGGTGAGACCCACTTCCTTTTACTTTTTTGTACCTGACTCTTTTGCATATCCTCAATTTTTAATGGTTTATCACCTTTTCTGTGATCCTTTTCTATGATCCTTTCAAGTGGTCTTACACCTTCCTTTGAGCTAATCTTGCTCTATACTTTTAGGATTTGAATACAGGACCCCTGTCAAGTAGGTTTAATATCATGTTGAACTACATTTAATTCCAATAGATCAAGTTTATGGTAGTGGGATCAACAATGGAATTTTAGTCAATGGATTGTCTATATGACAATCTGGATTCATTGCTCAATTCAAGTGCAGATCCCAAGGGGATAGGCTCAGTGGTAAAAGACCTTGGGACTTGATCAATAAATCATGGGTTTAAATCTCGTTTGGCAACTAGGTAGCTACCACAGTTGCAGGGTTGAACAGTACTCAATTTAGAACTCAATTAGCATAGAAAGATCAAATTGATTTTTGGATATATATCATAAAAGAAACAAAAATGACAGAAACTAAAGTGCTCTTATTATCACAAAGCTAAATTGTGACAGGTTTATTTTCTCCATATTTTTGTTTTTAAATCTATAGAAACGTTTGTGTTGCACAGTTTTGTGAAGCTTCCTCCGGATAAATACAATTAACATAGATTGACTCAATATCTGCCCTTCTTGATTCAATGTGAGCTTGAGATATTTTCCACTAAATTGGCAATCCAGTTTTGTGAAAAATGGGGATTAACATTGATTAGAACCTTGTCAAATCACTATGTTTGTCTATATTTTACTCCATCTGTTCCACTGTACCTTTTTGATGTAATAGTTTTTTGGCTGATAGATATATGAAACCCATGCCTGAAATGGAGAGAAATTACAACAGCAGTCACCAATCTAAATGTGGTATAGTGTGCAACCTTGAATTGATGCACTAATAGGAGAGTACAAGCACTTACCTATAGAACCTCCTGTATGCATATCTTGTGAGCCCAGTATAAGATGGAATTCTCCTTTGTTCTTTACTGGATACAAAATATATTGCCTCAGTGGTGCGTAGAACTATAGTGTATGACAGAGATACTCATGTATGTTGTACATTTATAATGATTTATCCAAGCTAATACGGAAATTCTTGGGTGCTCATTACCTTGGTTGATGCAGTACAAGTCACCTCGCTGGTACATCAGGAATTTCAATTACGATGAAGCTCCAATGGTTCATCTGTGAGTATTCTGCAATTGTTATCATATCTTTATTAATTTTTTTGCCCTGTGCATTTATTCTCATTATAAAAGAGGGTAAGGTTGCCCCTTATCCCATGCTATTCCTTAATCTAACCATAAAAAGTTATTTAAATCTTAAATAGTTTAGCAAGATATGACATTGTTGGATATGAGTGTGGCCATTCCTCTATCATCTTAAAGATTTAATTTCTTTTTTTTTTTTTTTCAAAATTTCTGTTAGAATTGTTTGATAGATGAGGAGATGTAATGTTAAGTTTTCCTCTATATATGGGTAACATGATGCAGCTGCCACATATAGTAAAGGAGAAGATACGTTTGAGCTTATATAATTTTTCTTAGGCTGGACCGATTGTTTATTTTTATCCTTGAACACTAGCAGGCTATATTCTGTGTGGTGTTAAAGCTATAACAATAGTTATACTTCTATTAAAATGTGATTGACACTTGTTGTTATCCAACTTGTAATGTATTCGTTGCTGCCATTAAACCTTATGGAAAGATGTATTCCAAAACTTTTGTAAATGACTTATACTATATTTTTCTTTCTGTCCAGATCTTATCATGATGGTGAACATTACAATAGTGTGCGGTTGGAGGAAGACCTTTGTAATGGCTCAGCTATGCCAATTATAATCAAGGTTTTGCTATAGCTTCTTTTTGGATAAAATAATCTATTATTGCCACTATGTTGATGTACTCACAAGTTTGAACTTGTAGCTGGTAGAAAGAGCCTAATACTTGTAGTTTGTTAAAGGCTGATGCTGATATTTCAGCGGCATCCAATCAAGCTAGAACTGTGGCAAGCACATCTAAAGGGGCAGCTGGTACAATCAATGAAGGATCTATCAAATTGGTTATGACAGGAACTGGTTGTGAAAATACTGGAAAAGTTGAAGAGGTGATAAAATTGCATTCAAATTGTCATCTGTAACTTTCTTTTTCCTACTTGATAGTTTCTCTGTCTTAAAATTTGTAGGTTTCTAGTGTTCCTAATAGTGTGGTTCCTTTGAGGAGTGTTCTTTTTTATTTTTGGTTGTTAAATATTGATCTCATTCCAGGTTTTACTGCAAGTAGGTGGTGATGTTGATGCTGCAATAGAGTATCTGATAGCTGAATGGGCAGGAGAAGAAGACACTGTCATAAACAATGATGCAGATACTTCTCATGGTAATTGCCAGTCGGTATATTTTGCACACTCTGCGTACTTTCTGGAAGTTCACCATGTAGTGATGTTTATTTATTTATTTAGTTATTATTATTCTCTTATATTTTGGATCCTTAACTAAGCATAATATTTTCCTTGGCGTTAGAAGCACCTTCTGTATACATTCATCAAATTTCTGCATGTTAGCGAACAGAATGTAATGCATACATGTGTTTCTCAACTGAAGTGGCGTTCTGTAAGCTCTTTTAAGAAGTTTAATCAGTCTCACTGACCAGTGCTGCATGAAATTCAATTTTCTTGAAATAATAGTAAGGCAGATTCTTGGCGCTGGTTAATTTATTTTCGAACCTTTCCTTGCTAGACATATTTGGATAATGATGATATGAGTGACGAAAGATGCATTCTCACAGTATTAGATGGCATATGAAAATCATTTACTGATTGGTATTATTTTATGGCATAAAGTTTCTTTTGCCAGTTTTTGTGAATTTGTAGCCTTTTCCTTTTCCAAGCAGGAAGATGTATTAGTTATTTACATCTTTTGTCCAGTGCTTGATTTGTTCATGTAATATTTGGTGGATGTTACAAATGTTTGCTCTGGCTTTTCATATATTTGAAGGGATTGTTTTTCTTTTTCATAATAAAATTTCTGAGAATGTCTAGGTGACAATGAAAATGGAAATTGTGAGCAACGCAAGGAAGAACCTATAAAGAAGACCGCCAAACTGGATATATCTAGTAATAGTACCAAAAGAAGCCATGATGACAGTGGATTCAAACCAAATGAAAAGGTTTAGTTTTGACAAAAAATGATAAACCATCTTTTGTCCCCCATTTTTTTTCCTTTGAATGAAATTGTTTCGAAAGTTTTATGGATTTGTTCTTTTTTTTCCTTTTTTTTTTTTTTTTTCGTTTTCCTTTTTCAACTTTAAAGATCCCAAGAAACAAGGTCTGCCCTTGTGGATCAAAGAAGAAATTCAAGGCTTGTTGTGGATCAGCCGCAGGGATACCCTCTACCAAGTTTGCTGTGTAAACTCCTGAACTCTATACCTTACTGGTTCTGTTTAAGCTGTTTAAAATAACATGCGCTTGAAAGATTTCTATTTCAAAATCAACTTCCATTGGTCATCTGATGTGCATAGTGAGGTATATAACATGCTTGGCCTTGTAGAGTTTGCAAAGATCTTACTGCATTTTTGTTGATCACAACATTTGTTAGAGCAAAAAGGACAGTCTCTCATGAGTAGTCATGCACATGCATTATTAGTAAACAATTTATAACTAGAAATCAATTCTCGGCATCTTTTTCTGTTGTATTGTGGAAGACTTTAGCAACCCTTTCCCCAAGGAAAAACTTTTCTACGTTCTAATGTGTCATTCCGGTTCTCCAGTAACCAAACTGTTGACTCTAGAAAGGGTCGAAAGGAAAGGAAGCAAGGTAAGAAAGGAGGACCTGGTAACACCATGTCATCCTGTGGATCTGATGGAGGACCACCAGACATGGGTGCACTTTGTATATGATCTATCTTAATGTGAGTACCACTGCCAGTTGCTGTGCTCCATAATTTTCCATTTCTTGTGAATTTGAATTTTTTCTTTTTCTTTTTCTGTTCCAATGAAAGGTTAATGTTTTTATTTTGTCAATGGGAGAATAGGTTCATTATTTCGTAAGGTTGCCTGCCAGTAACTAAAATTATGTTACAATCTATTTTTCTTAACTGTTTTGATTTAATTACATGGAGTGTGTACTTCTCTGATAGTTTATTCAAATAGGAAATGCCAAGAGCAAAGGATATTGGTAACAATTTCCTGTAGAGGATTGAGTTTCAAAATGTGATGAAAGAATTTTCTTATATGGCATACACCATGATGCAACCTTTTTTTAATTTGGCTTGTGGTTTCACTGGTTCCCCTTCTTCCGGCCATGAGATTTTCTCTTTTTCAATAGGTTGGCCTACTTTTCCAATTGAAAGGCAGTTGAATACCCTCACTTCATTCATCATGCATGATTTTCATCAAATTGCAATGTTTCCTAGCTTGGATTAATTGTGGGACTGGTGGTGGTGATTGAGATGAATCTTTGGAATCTGACTAAAAGGAGCTAACCAGCTTAAGAAAGCAAAAAATTTGTATTTAAATTTGTTGCTGATCGAAATTTGCTTTCTGTTTTGCAGATTTCTTTCTGTGATGAGTATAGGACTGTGAACCCAGAGATTAGGGGGCTCAAAAACTCTTGGGGCCACCTGCGTAAAGCATTTATATCTTACTAGTTTTCTTACTACCAAAAGTTGTAAGGTTTTGTAATAGTCCCCGACCTAAGCTTGGTGAAAGAAAGGTCGACGGATTTTCATGAAGCGTTAAAACAAATGTAAACCCTGTCTTTCTTTGAACTGCAAAACAGGTGGGCTATTTGGGCTAGGGGATGCATTTTGGTAGAAAGGATTGGAGGCCACCTGTCTTGTGATTAAGCTCATCTTTTGCCCAAATGAAAGCAAGTAGCTATAGCATTGATGGAGCTATACATGGACCACAAGGGGGTATGTGCACCCATCGACCTGATAAATTACCGTTTAAAGTGTCAAGAGTTTTATCATAATCTTTGTATCTACACATTCATTAAAAATTTATTAAAACGTAAATTCTAATGCTTATTTGCCAGAGTTTTATTATAATCTTTATATCTACACATTGATTGAAAATTCTATTGAAACATGAATTTTAACGCTTATAAGGGTTTATGATAAAGTGATGTTCTGCATTGTTAGAGACTCTTACAATATGTACAAGAGGGAGGAGGGGGTGTAGAGCAGCACATACTGGGTGGAAATTTGACATTGTCAGGATTCCAGGATTCCGACATGAATCTTCATATTAAAGTGCCATGTTTCCAATCATCTCCGCTGTGAGGCTATAATTATATAAATGGTCAACCTCAAAATCTGAAATTGGCCAAATTGAACAATGATTGCAAAATATCCTTTTAGTATACTTATCTAATGTATGTTTACATTTAAAAAATTTGGATTGGGTCCCCAAATTAAAAAAAATTAAAGTTACATTAGTGTACACATGATTATTTTATACACCAATCATAATTCATAAATTCTTATAATTAATTAGTTTGTTACAAGATTATTAAGTTTTTTTTTTTTTCAATATATGCATAATACTTGGGTCATGTTAATTTTTTATTTGTAGTAAAATTTTTGGGATAATTCTTTATTAATTTCTATTATAATTTATATCATATTAACTATTAATCACTTATGAAGAATTATTCTTCTACAATTGTGTAATTGTAGATCTTCTGAATTTATCATTCATGAGCAAACAAAAAAGGTTGAACTCATTTTTTTTTTAAAGAAAGATAACGGTAATTTAGAAAGTATTATACCGTCCAATCTCCAAGCCTTGAGCACCAAAATTCTCATCAATCCCCTCCTCCGTCTCCAGTTTTTGATGTGGAAGAAAGTAATATTTCGTTTATAGAACATGATCTGAAATTACATTGACCAAAGTTAAAATATCCAATTAATCAACGGGATGAAATTCGACGAGGTTACTTGAAAGCAGTTCTATATTGAATCCATCTCTCTAGCTATCCATATTAATTGGAAAAGCATCCAACGTATTTTCAATGTTCTTGGTTTACTCAATTTTCTTTTTGACTTGAGTATTCTCTAACTATAAATGCTAAATTGATGATATTTATAACTTTATATGTTTTGTTCTTTGTTTGTATATATTATTTGCATATATGTTTTATGTCAAATACAAGTGTTTTAGTACCAATCGTTACATGGATTTTAGGAAAGTAAGATTTGAAAATTTATATTATCTTTTCCAATAATATAATAAGGTATATATATTGATATTATCATTGTTTTCATTCTTTATAAATTATAATAATTCTTAAACACTTGTATTTTTATTCAGTTGCCTATCTTTTGGTATAATTTGCAAAAGTTAAAAGAGCGAAAACGTACCAAGAAACAGTTGTATTAAATATAATAATATTCCCATATGTAATGTAAATATATGCTCAAAATCCTAGAGCATTGACTAATTAGATAATGCTTAATTAATAATCAAACAAACATTTAAAATTAGTAACGTCGATATAGAGCCTGTGTTGAACATGAAGTTTTTGGAAATTAATTCAAAAAATTCAAAATATCTATTAATTTAGATATGGTTATACGATTTACTCCTTATCTTTTGTTTTTTTTTTAAATAAGTTAGATAATGATTAGTTATAATTTTAAGTTATTTTATTATATATTTTATATGTATAAATAAGTCTCTTGAGTATGAATAATATAAAGAAAAATATTCTCTTTCAAACTCCTTTCAAAAACTTCAACAGTGATATCAGAGCCGATGATTATATTTTTAAGAGATGTAAGATTGAGTTAGTAAAAACATAAAACTCCCATGTTTACTAACAATTAAGAGAAGCTATATATTGGAGGGATTTCGTGGGAGACAAGTAAAGATAAGTTGAAGAAGTACTTCAGTCAATATGACGATATTTTATAGATTGTTATTATGAGAGAGAAGACCACCGGTAGACCCAATCATTTTGGCTTTATTGTTTCTAGTTAGTAAGATGTGCATCAAAAAATTTTTTGGAGAGAAGTATTCCAATTAAAGGTTGATGAAAAGTGCATCATAAAGTGAAGAGAAATGCTTCATAAAATTTAAAAATTTTGAAGAGAAGTGCTCGAGAAAATTTGTAGATTTCTGAAATTTTTGAATTAAGGGAGAATGTTGGAGATTAATTCAAAAACTTAAGATATCTATCAACTTAGATATAGTTATAGATTTAGATATGGTTATAGGATTTGCTCCTTATCTTTTTTTTTTTTTTTTTTAAGTAAGTTAGATAATGATTAGTTATAATTTTAAGTTATTATATTATATTTATATATATATATATAAATAGGTCTCTTGAGTATGAATAATACGAAAAAAAATATTCTCTTCCAAATTTCTTCCAAAAACTCCAACACAAGCCTCTTCTAAACTATCTACTATATTCATAAGCCAATTAATAATTTAAAATGAAGTCTCCATTAGTATTATATAATGGTAAGTTTAAGTCAAAATTATTATGGGATAAGAATTCTAAATTTATATTTTAATATAAAAATATGTAAATTTAATTAAGAATAATTATATTATTAAATATTTTTAATTTTATTTTTAAATAGAAAGAGAATACTACAACCCCAAATTCATTGAAATGGAATTTGAATTCGATACTTATCTAAGCTTTGCCTGAGAAAATACATATTAGTAATTAAAATAATAATAATGGTAGGTAATAAATGATAATATAATAACAAAATAATTTTAATTCTATATAGAAAAATATATACATATGTTAAAATATACTTAAAAAATTAGATAAACACTCATTAAAAATAAGCTTCATTAAAATAAAGCGTAATTTAAAGTATGTAAAGCAATTTTAAATCAACTTTTCTTTGCTTTACTCCTTTCGACAGGTTACCTTTTTCCACCACCATATTCATTACTCTTTTTAAATAGAAAACTTATCATTTACTAACAAAATGAAGCAAACTCTTCTATCTCAAATGGCCAACTCTTAACGCTTTCGCTTTCCTTCTTTTCCATAAGAGGAAATATTTGATTTCTGCATGGCAAATAAGCGATTTTGAAAGGAGTACTCAGATGAATAATCATTTCTTTCTTGTTGAGTGATGTGCATGTGTTTTGTTCCATCACATTTTTCTCTATCACACACTAAGAGAAGATTATTTTATAGTTGGTGTGCTCTTCGTGTTGTGTTGAAATATTCTTTCTCCTTTTATGGAAAATCATTAAAATGCTACCTGGCCCTAAGAAGATCGCTGTAGTGCTTTTCAATCTAAGAAAAGAATAGGTTTTCATAGTAGTGGCTCAATGGGAAGAATTTATAAATGAGATTGAGTAGTTTGAAATGTTAAAGTAACCTCAATCAATCTCTTATAATTACTATATTTCAACTACTCTTTGATGATAATTGAAGTATAATAAGATAAATTCTTGTAATTAATCTAACTCCATAAATTTTTTTTTTTTTTAAAATACCACATATCATTTTTCGGAAACTAACAAATGAAACTTTTTATAAAAGCTCAAGTTGTTGCAATAAATAAATATCCAACAATTATATATATATAGATATTTTTTAAGCCCTAAGACATGCTTCGGTGAATAAAAATATATTAGGTGATTATCTTTATATTGGTTTTGTATTTGAAATTAGGCAATATATTTTTTATAAGAATTTAGAATAATTTAAGATAATTAAGGATTTTAACCAATCTCTACACTATAATGTTAGATGATCTCTGGATACGTTAAATAATTATATCTAATATTGATCTTATATTTAACTAAACGTTATGATATAAGTATAATAAAAATAATTATATTTTATTATATAAAAAAATTATATTTTAAAATAAATAAAATAATAATATATTTATATATTTTTTTTATTTTGATTATTTTAAAATGATTGATGTCAAACAGTTGTCAAAATTGAATAGTGAATTTTAATTCTGACCATGACCAGTCAATCATCTCTAACTGTCTATCATATTAAAATAAAATTGATTATTTATAACAGAGCGATTCAAACATTTTAAGCTTCTAAATATATGTGGGTGAAACAAAATCAGAACCAAACTAATAATGCATATAGGTGTGTGTAATGGGTTGGGTTAATCTACGAATCGGCCTGACTCAGTACATCAAAAATCGAATCCAAATTAGTCTGATAAATTATTCACACAGGTCAAGTCGATTCAGGTCCATATAAACGAATCAGGCCGATTTCAGATATTTAAAATCGATAATTCGACCTAAAATCGATTCGGAATTGATCGGATCCGTGTGATCACTGACCCAACAGGTTGAACCAGTGATTGGGCTAGTTCAACCCGCGAATAAAATAAAAATAATAAAAAAAAGACAGAAACTCATTGGTTCGCTATGTGAAATGATGAGTTGAATTAAAACCGATCCGAACCGGTCTATTACTGTTCACTTTTCGATTCCGGGTCGATTCCAACAAATGCGAACTGTGGAACCGACCCATTATAGCTACTGGTTCGGGCTAGTTCTGCCTTTTTTGATTCTTTGACTCGACCCAGTCCGACCCGAAACTATCGGGTTGGGCTCGTTAGATACCTCTAATAATGCATATGCATATCTCTCTCTCTCCTCTCTCTCTCTCTCTCTCTTAAGCAAATCCCACCAAAACATCAAACTTAATTGGAAAAAATACAAAAATAATCACTTCTTTTAATCGTTTTTTCTAAAATAATCATATTTAAAAAATATTAACCTATTAAATCAAAAATATATTTTTTTAGACGATTTTGTTCTCTATTCAAAAATTGATTTTTTTGCTGTGTTCGAACAGAACAAAAATATACTATGTTCAAAAGTACACTTTCGAACACAGTAAAAAAAAAAAAACTTTTGAATAGAGGGTAAAATCATTCAAAAAATATATTTTTAATTTAGCTGGTTAACATATTTTTGACATGATTATTTTAGATAAAAAGATTGTCATTTTTACATTTTTCCCTACTTAATTGTGTTATTGACATATTTTTTTTAATTGTTTCATCAAAATGAAACTTCGATCACAGCGTATAAAACAAAAAGCTAGAGGAATTAAAACGGCTAAACTTCTTTTTTTTATTTATTTAATACTATATTATTTTTTATTTTTTAAAAATTACTCAATATTTCTTAAATTTTAATTTTATTCTTATGAATTATAAAATTTAGTTTTGTTTAATTTTAATCTTTTAAAGGCAAAATTGAAAAGTGAGAGAGTATCTAGTATTTTTCCAAAAAAGTAAGAGAAAAATAATAGTTTAGCCGAATTAAAAACAGTAGTTTAGGGTTATCCTTACGGTATATTCATATTTTTACTTTATTAAATTCTTTTCTTTTAGTCTCTAATTTATTTTGTTATAATTTTTATATTTTATTATAATTTTTAACTTACAAAAATTATTAGTAAATTAAAAGTTATGATAGAAAAATTTAATAAAGGGGAAAAGTTGTACAGTGATAAGTGTCTACCATAAACTTACCTTATAGTTTATGTATAGCAGTTGTTTTTACTTTAAAATTACTCTCTAAATTAAAAAAAAAAACAATATTACTACCTCTTAATAATAGTCTTATAATCTCAATTAAAGAAAGCAAAGGAGTCATATCACGCCCTTATTCGTGGAATTTATACGTGATAACTGGTACAAATTTTTTATAAACATTCTTAATTTTATAATATATATCAAGAGTTTGTATGGCATCTGTATTACCTGTTTAACAAACTTAATCTCTTTTTTAAAATAATATGAAATCAACCTATTTAAAACCAATTATAAAATTTATAGTGTAAATCTTATCATCAAATATCAAATAACAGTTCTAGTTTTATTTCATATCAACTTCTCAAAACCCTAATCTTTCCAAAATATTCAAAATAAATTCTAAATCAATATCATCTTCAGTCAATCATATATATCATTACAATATCAATTTATCTCTTCAAGATATTTTAAAACATATTTTATAAGAAAAATATACATTTAAATTATAGAAATAAGCAAAACAAATGGCTTCATAAATAATTTACAATTCTCAAAAACAAATAAATAAATAATATCTTTGATTATAAAGTAATATAATTACTAACCTCAAACTATCAATAATTAAAATAATTATAGTTTGTTTTTACTAATTAAAGATTTAAAGATGATAATTAAGATATTAATAAAAATTTTATTGAATGAGAAAGATTGAGAATTGAGAATTTTTAGATAATTTAGAAGTTAAAAATGTTAGAGAATTAAGATATTTATAAAAAAAAAATATAAGAATTTTTAGATAATTTTATTAAAGAATTTTTTTATTTAATTATTTTTTATTTTTTTGAATAATTGGTTCAACCCGGACCAGCCCGCCGAGTTGAACTAACGGTTCCATCTTAAAATAGACCCCAAAGATTTTGGACCGATTCCGAATTTGATTATCGATTTCAAACATATGAAACCGACACGGATCCGTAACAGTAACATGAAATCAATCCGAATTAGATGAATACTAATCCGAGTCAAATCCGGATCGGATTGGGCCTGTTCACGAGTCGGATGACAACAAATTTAGTTTGTTGCTAAATAAATAAATTATAATAACTAATTATATTTTGATAATAATTTATATTATATAGACATAATTTAAGTGTTAATTTACTGTTTAAATAGATAGTCATATTGATTATTGAATGATATATAAATTAAATGTATAATTATTAAAATATAATATATAATAATCAATTATACTAAAATTTGTTTGACAATTCGAATAATCATATAATAATTAAATAATATTGTTGGGGGATTTTAGTGTCATCCGGCCCATGGGCCCAAACCCGTCTACAGGCCCTTGTCCCAGACCCCCACACGGGAGCACTGTTACTCAGTCAGACCCCTCCAGACGGGAAAAGAGCATCCCGACCAGGGAACCTGAGGTCGCTACTCGGGTAGATCTGTCTCAAGCCACTCTGGACCAGCCTGTGTACGAGGATTCGGGGCTGGCGCACCATGATCACGCCGTCTCGGACGACACCGACACCATCATCACGCCATATCATGACGACACCAAGACCACCACTTGTTGCGC
>JAVXUL010123030.1:0-16618 GCA_035590515.1 Trichilia minutiflora | reverse complement strand
ATGTATTTTGAGAAAATACATATGTGATACATGTATGTTTGAAAATCTTCCATTCTATATTATTTTGTATTATTTTTTAAAATGAGTTTGAAAACAGGTATTAATGCCTTGCGGGTTCTAGGAGTGCATTTTAAGTGATAGGATGTATTCTTGGGATTTGCGACGATTGCCACGTGGCCGACTAAGGTCAGGGCGTGACACTTAAACTATAGTCTACTGAAAACAAATTTCATTAAACTTATCAAAGCCTGTAAATCTTAAATAGTCAAAATCAAGAGAATTCAAAAACAAGAAATCACCCATATATAAAACTAAAACATTTGATACTAATAAAATTGTCACGTCCTGATCCTAGGAAAACGGGCACATAACAATCACCACGAATCCCAAAGATACATTCTATTACTTAGAATGTATCCTAAGGATGCACAAGATATTGAAAACCTATTTGAATCTATTTTTAAACATAAACAAAATATCACAGTTTTTAAACATGTCCATATTACACATAAATCATCATCAAATTTCAATACAACTTTTATAAAATAAAAGTTGTTCTAAACAACGTATTATAAATAGTACTCAACCAAGTAAAATACATAATTTTAAATTTTAAAATGCATCTTCCTATTCAATAGACCATATTGCATAAAATGATTTGATGATCTGCAACTACACTAAAAACTCTAATCAATCTTCTTATACCTGCTCATGACTGCACTATCATGTAATAGAAAAAATAAGGGGTGAGTATTTGAAAAAATACTCAATGAATGAATAAGAAAATAATCAAACATGTAAAAATTCTCGTTTGAAACCATGTTACCAAATCTCATATAATAAATAAACAACTATGCTCTTTTCGAGAATAAATTCTTCAAGAATAAAATCTCTATTAAGAGTATAATTTGGTTTTTGATCTATTAGCTTTTCCTCTTTAAGACAACCCTTACCTCGTAGAGTTGCTCTGTGGTATATTAAACTTCTATCTCTAAGAAAGGTCTCACCTCGTAAAGCTAATAAATAATAGCATGCTAGATGTCTTTAAATTGTATATTCGGTGGCCTATTGAATTTTCATATATTAGACAATCCTTACCTCATCGAATAATACACTCAAAATCGGCCCATACGGCATAAATCAAGAAAGATGGCTCAAAAGTCCAAAAATCAAGCAAAACCATGGCACTCAAAGCCAAAACCATGAAAACTAGCAATCAAAGCCAAATTACAATAAACAAAAACATTGGCTCTTTGGCATCAATCCACATTTTCATAATCATAACACGAGTATATTTATACACACTTTGTCATCAATATCTATATCAAACAAGATAATCATAACCAATAAAATTAATTCACATTAGCCTCTGATCGTCATTATATAAACATACAAAATATACCACTAGAATATAAAGTCATCATGAAAACCATTACCTAAATCTACCACAAACAAGAGACCCTCAGGTCACCACATAATAATATCCAACATCTCCTTAATATGATTACATAGAAGCTTTCTATTTCTTTATGAACATCAAAATATATTTTTAAACCATATTTAAAGAAAGACGGGAAATGAAGAAACATTCACTCACAACTCTGAGGTAGAAAACCACTCTCTCGATGTCTTCCTTGTGTTAGAGACTCTCTAGCCAAAACTATCGCACCTAAATACATATATACAAAAGGTTCAACAACCTTTCACAGAATATACTCAGGTTACAAAATGAATTATGCACATGATTATAAGTATAATGCTATAATACTCTTCATTACTCATTTATAAGCAGATGACCCTCTCTCTCTTTCTTTCTCTTTCTATATAATTAGCCCCCTAACTGTTTATATTGTCACTCCACAAAGGTTATCCTTAACCTTTTCAACACTAAAACACACTTAAACTCTTTATTTATCAATCCAATTGATAAATTAGATTATACCCAACATTTAGGATTTTTGAGAATAGTAACCTAATTAAGAAGAATGAGGGAGTTTAGTGGAGATTTGGTTGGGAACTGGTTTGGATCAGAGAGTAGAGAGAAAACTGAGAGAGAGGAGAAGAGAGGAGAAGTGAGGAGGAAGAAGCCCCTGTACTCGCATAGAAGACTTTAAAAAGATCAAAATGTCCCCTAAAACTATACTTTAAAGTTTGCTACATCTTCAAGTATCGATACTTTAGCTCAAAAAAGGGGATCATTCAAGTTCGTCACATTCAAAGTATCGATATTTTTACTCGAAATATAGGTTACACAGTGTCGTTACATTTAAAGTATCGATACTTTTCTTTAAAGAGGATCACCCAAGTCCATTAAATCACAAAGTATCGATATTTCTTCCAGGTGCATATTGATACCCTTAAGAAATGTATCAATACTTTCTACACTAGGCACACTGAGATGTTAGCCCCCACAAATAAGCATCGATACTTTCTCCCTTACATCGATACTTTCAATCATTAAATAATACGCTACATTCCAAGTATCGATATTTTCTACAAATACTTTCAATCATAACTTCTCAGTGTCAATTATCGATACTTTTGACTGTGTATATATCAATACTTCTTCACTTTCATCAAATAAGGATTACCACTTCTAATATCCATAACTTTTAATCTAGATATCCTCACAGAATCTATAATATATCAATGGGAAGCTCTTTTTGAGCTCTACAAAAACTATAAGAACATTTTCTCAATTGTAGATAATTTTAAGGTCAAAAATTCAGTTCTTTCCCCCTATTGAATTATTTAACATTACTCAATTCTTTAACAAGAAATTTTCAAACCAACAAACTCTTCTATGCTAGAGACATACGAAATCACATGTATACAAATAAATAGAAGAAATTACATAATATCTATGTAATCAAAAAACGAGGTTCGCAAACCTACTCATAACCCTTAATGTATAAGCCACATCAAGCCTCGTATATAACATAGTATACATGATAAAACCAATTGTTAAAGTATATGGTATCCAACTCATGAATTCTCTCTTTGATTGTGTTTTAAGAGATATTTTTTTAAAGAGAGTAACTTCATAACACATCAATATATACCCTATTTTAGAGTTTTCATACTGAATCTTATTAGCACTTTATCTATATACATATATTAGGATAATCTTATCATCTAATTAGATCTATCATGATAGATCTTTATATCTAATATATAGAATGCTTCTCCCAAGTCTTTCATAGAAAAAATAGATGATAACCAAATCTTTACAAATTATAACATTCTCATATCATTCTTAATGAGTAGTATGTCATCCACATACAAAACTAGAAATATTACCTTGCTCCTACTAATCTTTCTGTAAATACATAGATCATCAGAACTTTTAATGAAATTAAACTCTTCAATTTTCTCATCAAAACAAATATTCTAACTCGAATTTTATGACTTCAAGCCACTTCTCAGAGTCGATACCGGTTATCTCCTCATTATAGGTCATAGGATCCTCATCAATAGTGAGAAAAATGACAAATCTACCTTCTCTTTGATATCCAACATATTTAATAGATGGTCTTGATATTCTAGTCAACCTAAAAATTTTAGTGTTTATATATTTTTGAACAGGTTCTATTTAAAGTTGGAGTGTTAGTTTATGGTTGAAAATTTTCAAAAATTTCTTCGAGTTTTATTTTATTGCTATCATTTCCATCTTTAAGAAACTCTTTCTTTAAGAAAATAACATGCTTAAAACCAAACACAATTTGCTCTTCAGCATAATAGAACTAGTATCCAACAGACTCTTTTATATACTCTATAAAATTACATCTAATACTTTTAATTTCAAGTTATCAAAATTAAACCTTTTTACATGAAACTTTAGACACTAATTTTATTATAACTCTATTCAAAATAAGGTAAGCAATTTTAAGAGAAAATTCCTAAAAGAATACTAGAAAATCAACATAACTCATCATGAAATATACTATATTTAATACAATACAACTTTTCTTATAAATACACCATTCAATTGTGGTGTAGTTAGAAGAGTCCATTAAGATACAATTCCCTAAGCCTTGAGATAATCTAAAAACTCATAACTTAAGTATTCACCTTCATAATCTAATCATGGGACTTTAATACTTTTACCAAGTTAGTTTTCTACTTTATTCTTATATTTTATGATTTTCGAAAACTTTGAATTTGTGTTTCAACAAGAAAACATATCCAAATCGCGAAAAATTATTAGTAAATATAATGAAACAAGAATAACCATCTCGAGCATATGTCAACATTAATCCATAGACATCTGTGTAAATTAAAGATAAAACATCTAATGGCTTATCACAATGTCCCATAACAGGTTATTCGGTCATTTTACTCATGATACAATATTCATAAGTTTTAAATGATTCACAATCATTTGTATCTTAATAATTCTCTTAAATTAACTTGTGTAATATTTTCTCACTAATATGACCTAATCAATAATACCATAAATTAGTCATATTTAAATTCTTACATTTTCTCTCACTAGTATGTTTAAGAAGTAAAACTATATTGAATACATCAAGAGTTTATAAACTTATACAATATACTATAATTAAACAAATTATTATTTAGTAATAATTTACAACAATTATTTTTAAAGAGTAGCTCAAAATTAATCTATCAAGTTTTGATATAAAAGCAATGCTCTTAACTATACTTGGTATATAATAATAGTTATACAATTCTAATACATGATCATTAGGCAATATCACATGTGTAGTGCCTACAGCTAATACAATAACTCTTGCTCTATAGTTTATACACATCTAGATCTCATTCTTCTGTAAATGTCTAAATTTATCAGAGCCTACATATCATTACAAACATAAGATGTACACCCGATATCTAATACTCATAATATATTATTCTTTTTTTGATGAATTAATTTTAATTATGAATATACCTATATAACCTAAAGTAACAACTTGCTTCTCTTTAGCCTATTAAGATACTACATATAATTTCTCTTCTAGTGCTAGTCCATTCTACCATAGAAATAGGTACCTTTAGAGTTGATCTCTAATTTCATTTCCTCCATTCTTTCATACCTTACTTTTTGCTTTTTATGATTTCTTCTTCTCTTGTTAACCTTTTTCTTTGAAAACTAGAAGAATCACCAACCATTAATATAGTCATGTCAGATTTCTTGTATAATAAGATTTGACACTCAGTTGTTTTAATATATTATGAAGCTCTACTAAGGATGCATTAATATTGTTCATATAGAAGTTGGTGATGAAAGTCCCAAAGATGAGTGTGAGAGACTAAAGGATAAGTTTTATACCAAGCTCATCTCTTTCTTTTTTCCTTCTATGCACCATTTAGTATAACTTTAGGCATCAAAGAATCAAGAACATAAAAAATCCATATATACATTAAAATAATTTTAAATGTACAAAACTAATCGAAGAAGTTTTCAATACTATTTAGTTTTTCAGAGATTAACATCATGTAAAGTGGATCATGCAAAATAAACAACTTTAATCTATGTTAAATATACCAAAATATAAAAAACAGACTTAATTGTAATTAGTATTAAAAATTTAAGAAATTAAATAAATTAAATCTTAAATTACTCATAATATTTTAATTGAAATGTAAAATCCATCGATATGTAAATTGAAAAATGAATCATGTTATTTCTTAGTGGGTATTCAAATCCCAATTAACTTAAATTACATAAGCTTGTATGACACAATAACTCATGCATTCCTTAATCAGGTAGGTAAACTCTTACCAATTATAATACTTACAACTCTCAATATTATTTAGCCTCTAGAATTTTATAAACACAACAAATCATAAATTCTTATAAGTTAAACCAACATTTCTTATAAATGAAGTTTCATCATATAGCCCTCGTGTGACAAAATAAAACTACATGACTACACTTAGGTTAAACATCTCATATAATATATTAATTCATGATGATATAGAAACAAACCTTTTGTAATATAACAAATCACATCTCATTATCAAACTCAATTAATACATAAATATTGAAAAGACTATGTCAAATATTTTTAATATTCAACATTACCACTTAATATTAATTATAAAGGGATTTGTTATTGAAATAAGGTCACATTATAAATTTACATATTTATGACACTCATAAAGCATGTTTATGATATTCATAATAACTTACATCACCATGTATAATACAATCATCAATTTAACATGCTTTTAAATGTTCATTGTAAAGGCAGCAGTAGACGATATAATAGAATTAAACTTCTTTAATTTCTTTTATATCCCAAATTAAACTTTTTAATTCATTTGGTTTAATTAATCTTCAACAAGATTAATTAAATATGTCTAAAGACCAATATTGACACTTAGTCATGTAATAAAGCTTTCTAGATTATAATGAAGTGAAAAACTTTAATAATGAACCTATCCATCATCAATTACTATATAATTCAATCCTTCTATCACATAATACTCCAATTAGATCAGGGGTATACTAAAATCATCAAACTCTTATATATCAAATGCTATGTATAATAAATAATAGATAACGACTCTATTATGTATTATCATTGAGAACACACTTCTTAATCACACATAATATATAACCTTGACTAAGGATTTCAAGAGTCAAATCTGAATTATTCATATAGAGCATTCTATCTCAAACACTAAGGTTAACAGATTCTTTCTTGAATATTCATATACCTCTATGAATGTCTCACCACACCTAATGACTCCTATCACAAGCCTTAATACAGACTTGTTCTGAGTAGTATCAAAGTATGATAACTCATTTATAAAGTAATCATAATATTGTAAAGTCTAAGGATCATTTATACAACTAATACAATGAATGTCCAATTGACGACTAAGTGTAATTAGTATTTGGACAATTCGTGTAAGTCTTTTTAGTAAACTCATACTCAACCAATGAGTACCTATACACTACCTTTAGTTTCTTTATACAAGTAATCTATAAGATTAATTACCCTCTATCATATAGAGTAAAGATAGTGTATATTAGTCTTTTTGATATTATAAAAATCCTACTTTATAGTCCTACAACTAGGGACATTTAAGAATGATATCACTAATATATAGTTTTATAAATATAAACTCATCATAACAATATGTATTACATATATTCTATAGGCTTTATTATTATATGTAAGTCAAACATACATAAGTAAATGATAAAAGATAATATAAATGCTATAAAATACCCATTTTATTAATCGTAAGATTTATAAGAGTTTTACATAATTTACAATCACTAATCATATAGTGATTAGTTTTTAAGGCATACAACTCCACTTGTACTCAAAGTCAATCACCTCTATAATAAATACCCATTTTTTTAAAATATTCTCCGTGCATCTTCTAAGATAAGGCTTTGGTGAATAGATCTATAATATTCTAGTCAGAAGGTATTCTCTTAATGCAGATATCTCTTCAAGCCATAATCTCTCGAATGATATGAAATCTTTATAACATATGTCTAAAATTTTTATGAGACTTTGGTTACTTGGTTTTTGCTATGGCCTTATTATATTCACAATAAGTGAAATTAGATTAATAATGGTAGGAACCACAGCAAGTTCAATAATGAACTTTTTCATCAAAACACCCTTCTTAATAGCTTCTAAAGCTGCCACATATTCCACTTTAGTGGTGAAATCTGTAGTAACTTCCTGTTTGGAACTGTTTAAACTTACTACTCCATTATTTAATGTGAGCATATTTCTTGAAGTAGATTTAATATCATCTTTATTTGATTAAAAACTTGAGTCACTGTAACCTTCAAGTATTAAGTCTATCTTTAATATATTTAAAATAATTTTTTAATTTCTTCTCAAGTACTTTAAAATTGTTTTATAACTTTTCAATGACCCTACCCAAATCAATCTGATACCTGTTTATAACACTTAAAACATAAGCCACATCTAGCCTCATACATAGCATAACATACATGATAAAACTAATTACCAAAGCATGTGATATCCTGCTCATGTATTCTCTCGTTGATTGTATTTTAAGAGACATTTTCTTGAAGAGAGTAACTCCATGACATATCGGTATGTATTCTCTCTTTGAGTTTTTCATACTAGATTTTTTTAGTATTTTATCTATGTATGTAGATTGGGATAATTATATCATTTTAATAAATCTATCATGATAGACATTTATGTCTAATATATAGGATGCATCTCCCAAGTCTTTCATGGAGAAATTAGATGACATCCAGATCTTTACTTATTGTAACATTCCTATAGCATTCCCAATGAGTAGTATATCATCTACATATAAAACTATGAATATCACTTTGCTCCTACTAACCTTCTTATAAACACATAGATCATTAGGATTTTAAATGAAATTAAACTGTTTGTTTGTCTCATCAAAATATATATTCTATGATCGAGAAGCTTACTTAAGTTCATAATGGACTTTTGTAGCTTGTATACTTTGTTGGTAGTTTCAGGAAATATAAACCCTCAAGTTATGTCATGTACATATTCTTTTTCAAATAACTATTAAGAAAGGTAGTTTTAACATCCAATTAACATATCTCATAATCATAATACACAACTATAGCAAGTAAAATCTAAATGGATTTAAGCATGGCTACTGGTAAAAATGTTTCATTAGGTTCAATTCCTTGTCGTTAACAAAAACCTTTTGCCACCAGCCTTTCTTTATAATCACGACTTTTCCAGTAGCTCTGGTCTTTCTTTTATAGATCCACTTATACACAATAGATATAATACCTTCAAATGGATTAACCGAAGTTCATACTTGGTTAGAGTACGTAGAGTCTCAGATTTTATATTCTCAAGCCGCTTTTCTGAGTCGATACTAGTTATCATCTCATTATAGATCATGGGATCCTTATTAGCAATAAGAAAAATCTCAAATCCACCTTTACTATGATATCTAATATATCTATCAGGTGGTTTTGATATCCTAGTTGACCTACGAATTTATTATGTACCAATTCTTGATATCCTAACAGATCTAATAGGTGGTATGAAAGCTCACATGATTAAATCATTACACATCATTTTTTTAATTGATTTTTCTACCATAAAGATTATTTAAGGTAGAAATTTTTATTCTTAGAAATCTTGTCATAAACCGTTTATGTTTTTCATGTTTTGGTTGATTTGTGACATATTTATTGAAGTATTAAAATTATTAAAGATTTTAAATATTATCATTCATCATTAATCAGAAGAAATCTTGGATAGCCGTTCAATCCTTGTTACCCTCTGCCATATTGTTCTTTTTGCCTTTATGTGTTGTTTTAATTCCTCTAAAAGTTTTCTATATTTTTGGGTCAAGCTTAACAAATTCATCATTATAAGCCTAATGCATAAAAACTAAAACAACTCACACACTACCAAAAAAACATTATAAACATAAAGAAAAGAAATCTAGATTAAGACAAAAGTTAGTCTGACAATAATATCAATAGAAAATTAAATAGTAGTCCCTAACAATGACATCAAAAACTTGTTCAAAGTTTTCCTAAGTGTAAAATAAGCTAACAAGTGTACGATGTCAAGTTATACCCTAGGGTGAGTAGGGTTGTCAAATTTTCAAGGAATGTGTTAATAACTATCAATTCGTATACTTAAACTATCACTGCATTTTATCTAGAAATTAATATAAGAGTAAAACTAATCTAACTAAAATTATAATAGCAAAATCGAAGGTAAGTAAGAAAACACAAGATAAGAAAACTGGAATTCTATGAATGAGAACCTAGAGAATTGATTTCATCTATTACAAAATCTATTTTATCCTTAATACAAAATCGAGTTTATAAACCTAGAATTCATACATCAATTCCCTCGCCCGAGCGTAAGTCGATTCTATTTTTAAATATAACCCGAATATCCCTATTATAAGTTATATCTAAAAATACATTAAGCATAATTTAATCTCTTGATTTCAAAATTATTAAACGTCTCCCAATGACTTAACTAACCTAGTTGTAATATTCACTAACCAATCTAAATCCACTCTCCCAAGTGCAAATTCAGAATTTAAATCAACTAATCCATGGCCACATGTAATTAGAAATAGTAAGTATTGAATACACAAATAAACAACAATTCAAATTAATCATTAACAACCAAATAGCATCCAAAACGTCATCCAAAATGAGATTACATCAATCCCTGGTAAAAGGTTTAGCCTAACAAGGATTTAATAAAATCATCAACGATAATAAAAAAATGTATGGTTTTACAACATTGAAACAAAGAAAATACAAGAGATAAAAAGCAAAACTCTTTAATCTTCAGTCTAAGCCTTGAATCTCCTTGTTTCCTTGTCGCAATCCACTCCTTAGTTAGGGTTTTTTTAGCTTCTAAGTGTGTGAATTCATCTCCCTTAAACCCTAAAATAAGACTCATTTTATATATCCCAAAACCCAAAGTTTAAAAGGAAAAAATAAATCAACGCACAAACACCATGTATCCAGCTTTGGATTGGTGTTGTAGTGCTAGTCATTCTATTTTACTACCAATTTTGCCTTAGCTAGAGCTGCAGCACCAGTTTCTCTGTCTAGCAAATTCTATTTACTATATTAGTGCTTTATTTTGATGCTCTAGAAGTCTTTAAATGCCTCTAACCTCTTTGTGAAATTTTAGGTTTTGAAGTCATCTTTCTAACGCATCTTAAATCACTAAATTTCAATAACCATACTTCAAGTCATGGCCATTTCTTAGAAAGCTACCCAAATGCACACTTAGCCATTTTCTTGGAAAATCAACTCTACAACACAAAAACAACATATAATCATAAAAATGATATATAAATACTTAGAAATTAAAAATATAAGCCAAGAAAAATTAACAAAAATCGATTCATTAGTAAATAATAAGGAGCTAATGTGTGCTCGAGTGTGTATGCATCTGGATAGAGCATTCATAGTTGGGATGTTAAATAAGTATTTGAGTAACCCTAGATGGATCATTAGAAACCAGTCTAATGGGTTATATGGTATTTACAGAGAATAAAAGACTACATGTTTATGTATAAGAAATTGAAACATTTGAAGATCATTAGGTATTCTGATTCTAATTTTGTGGGATGCTAAGATAGTTAAAAATCTATATCAGGCTATATTTATCTATTAGCTAGAGGAGCTATTTCCTGAAAGAGTGTTAAGTAAACACTCATAGCTTCTTCCACTATAGCAGCTCAATTCATAACTCATTATGAGGCATCCAATTATAGGATATGGTTACGGAGTTTAGTCACTAGACAGCAAATTATGAATGGTATTGAGAGATTTATGATAACAAATTAGCTATATTGTATTCCAACAACAATAAAAACTCTTTGAAATCGAAACACATAGACATCAAGTTCCTTATTATTAAAAAGAGAGTTCAGAGTTGCTAGGTATGCATAGAGCATATTAATATAAACTCTCTTATTATAGATTCGCTCACCAAAAGTTTATCGTCCAAGGTATTTCATGAGCATACTGCTCATATGGGTATTAAATTGTTTGATGATGTGTAATTTTAGTAGGTGTTTGCCTTTTGATGTTCTTTAATTTTAAATACACTTTGTGTTTATTTTCTATAGAATAAAGTATATGATTTATTTCATACTCTAAATGTGTTTTACTTGTTATACTATAGCATGATCTCATTAAAAAATAAAATAGGACCAATTAAAAATAAGTATGTTAAAATAATATTACATATAATTTTTGATGCTATACATCTATAATCGATCTATATCAATAAATGTGTTGATATCATATAGTGATCATTGATGGATGGAGTTACAAATTTGTGTAACAAAGGTTATTTTGATCACATGCTAAGATAATAAATGGGCCAAATTATATCTAAGGAGATATTTCAAGAAAACATGTTTTCAATTTATAAAGGATTGTCTTAACGGTTTACTTGTAATTATTTTGATTATTTTGATTATTTGCTTAAGATCTGATAGAGCTAATATGTTGAAATCGATAATAACTCAGTCTTAATGGGTAATAGTCGAAATGATTGACAATCGAGCGGCGGTGATTGAAAGAATCAAAGAAATTTGATGAGCGTCGGGAAAAAATTGAGTCTCAACGCTTAGAGAAAGTATTAGAAATAGACGAAGTGAAAATGATCCAATGAATTATAAGAATTTGTTTTATTTATAATGCGGGTCCAGTCCCAGTTTAGCCTGGGTTTGACCCAACTCACACTTGGTTCAGTTCTGCATCCGATATGGGTTTTTTCAATTCCAAAACATCTAGATTTCTTCCGATATGACTTAGGTCCGGTTTTTCTGCCTTCCCTAATCAAAGGATCTAGCATTCATATTTCATAATGGCCATAAGGGCAATCATGATATAATAAATTTATTTTAAAGGCTTAACAGTAATCTGCTATGTTAATGTCTTCAAGGTAATTCGAAAGGATCCAATTTGACTTACGTGGAATACTTAAGTTGACACCAAAAACTACATGTCAAAAGATAGTATTAAAACAATAATTGCCACTCTTTAACAATAATTGCAACTTAAAATGAAAAATTAATTTTAAATTTTTGTTAACAATAAAAATATATCAAAATATTTTTATATATTTAACTAAATCTTAAAAATTTATAAATCCTTCCTTTTAAAATTACAGCATCTCAATATTAAGTAAAGTTTAAATTAATTGCCAATGTCTGCTATTTTTTGTGGTTGAGAAGGTGCACGAAATGAGGAATCCACGGGTTTGGTACCAGGGTCCCCTCAGGCTGATTGGGTTGGAATAATTGAGGTTTCAAAATCGTCAAACAATGAAATAGAAAAGTTTAACAGAAAAAGGAAATTAAATAAAAGGAATTCCTTGTTGAATTAAATTGATTAATAAAAATTTATAATTAATATAAATAAGTAAAAAAATTACGTCAATAATGTGATAATTATTACTATCGTATTACATTAATTTAAAATGTGTATATTTAATATTATTTATAAAAAAATTATGGGATATTTTTTTTATATATAATCTATAAATTAAAAATTGCAAAAAAAAATTAAAGATAAAGTTATGCGTTGGATTACTATGTTAAAATTTTTTTTTTAATGTGAGTGAGTGTGTGCTTTGGATTTTTCTGAAATATAATAATAATATGTATTCGCATTATATTAAAAAAATTTATACAAGTTTGTTGTTTCACTTAAATCTATCATAGACTAATTTATCCAACTTTTAAATCCTTTTCATCTTCTCACTAGAGAGAATTAGATTTTTTTTTTTTAATTTTGTAATGACAAGAATACTTTGAATTTTTTACGGATATGAAAAAATCCTATCTCTAATCTATAATTAATAATTTTTAAAAAATCAGAAACACAGCAATATTAGTAATCATCATCATCATGATAATCAATGTTAATTAAAAAAATAAAGGGGTCATAAATAATGTCATTATAAAAAAAGACTTAAAATGAAAATCATAATTTTCTAAAAGCTCGAATAATTCTCAAATAAAACTCCGAATTGAGCATCTAAGAAGAACCCACATCGTGCAAATAGCTACGATAAAGTGCAGATGCTGCTTTTGCTGCACTAAGCTTGGCCACAAGTTCATTCTTCTCATCCTCCAATTTCTTGGTCTTCTCCTCCAATTCATGAACAGCATTATGGTACTGCTCAACAGAAGAAGTTTCAGCAAAAAGCTTGGCTGAAAGACTACCGTTTTCTTCCTTCAGTTTCTGGCATTCTTCATCGTAATCGTCCAAACACGCTTGGTAAAATTCAACTGATGTGTTTGCAGAATGAAGCTTAGCGGATAAATCATCTCTTTCGACAAGCAAATTACGATTCTGCAGCTGGTAATCATAAGTAGCGAGAACATAGTATTGATACCACAAGCTTATTGCCGAGAGATTAGCGTTGAGTTCATTTCTTTCGCTTTCCCATTTGAGTCGTTTCTCCTCTGATTCATTGATGGAGTTCTGGTATTTTGTTTGGTAGTCGTATAAGGAAGCTCTAGCAGAAGCAAGATTTGCTTGCAACTGAAATAAAGAGTCATTGGCAACATTGGAAGCAGAATTGTTGCTGTTTCTGAAAACATGTTCCTGAATCATGTGTTGGTAATATTTCAAAGTTTCGACATGTTCATCAATCTTCTCGGTGAGTCGTCGTTTCTCATCGTTCCACGTGATCTGATGTTCATGATTATCTTTCAGGATGACAGCATAATGTTCTAGATCTTTTGTTTTGTCCTGAAGTTTGAGAGAGAGAGAGTTTTTCTCGTTCTCCAATTCAACACAATGTTGTTTGTACTCTTTTAGAAGCAATAACAGTTCCTTGCGACGCAAGTCAACACTATCTTCCCCCAGTTCCGGATATTCTTCTTCTTCTTTGTAGCTTTTGGCTTCCTCTTCCTCTTCTGCTATATCCTCATTAGCTTCTTCACCCGACACATATATATGATCATTGTATCCGTGTTCATAAGTTTTCTTCTGCAAGTCTTTGCCAAGTTTAGTCTTTGCTACTTTCAGTGTTTCTTCATTCTGCCATTCGACTTCCTCTTTCGGCAGTGGTTCATTCTCAAGTTCGGGTATAAATTCATCGCCATCGTGATCAGAATCCGATTCCGATTCCGAATCACTGCTGAAATCCTGTAGATTTCTGTATGTATTAAGGCAAATTGAACTACAGAATGTGATTTTAAGAGTAAATTAATGAAAGGAAAGAGTAACTTACAGGCCCATTAATAGTGTAAAGATATTTCTTGTAAACGAGTGTCAGAACACCCGGCCAATCGTCAACCTTAAAATGAAACAGATACCCATATTGATAGAGTTCAATTTTCATAATAAAGACATTAGAATATAATAAAAAATGTATATACCCCATTTAAACTTGTAGAGAAGTAAAATAGAAGAAAGAAAGTAAATATAGAGGTCACTCACTTGTTCCAAAATAGATTTGATCATAAGCGAGTTGGTGAAAATATACAAAGCAGACGCTATTGTCCCACAAATCGGAAATTCGTAGTTATGAAACAATGCAGCAAACACGAAGGCAACTCGCTCAATGTAAAACACGTAATCATATTCCTGAAACAAAAACATCAAAAACAAGTTCTTTCCAAGTCAAAAAAAAAAAAAAAAGGAAAGAAAACATCCAGATTATTTATATATAATACTTACGATAGATGCCCTGCAGAAAAGTAATCTGGCTGCGAAGAACGCTGTGTAAACATTGTTAGTTGTAGTGAGAAAGTTAACAGCGGATCTCCGACAATAATAGAAACGAGAAAAGAAAATCATAACAAATATCGAAAATCGATCGATAAATGAACACAATTCCTCGAATGGACGAATGTCGTCTGTAAAAAATTCTTTGATGAGTTCTTCTTCTTCTTTCAGATCTTTCGTGGTAACTTTCGTACTATTTTTAGCCTTAACAGAAGTCGAAGCAGTTGCAGAAGTCGCCATTGTTGATTGATGATGATGGTGATGTTGATGATTACTCAACGAAGATCAGGGTTTTGGGATTAGGGTGTATTCGAATGATTTATAGAGAGGGACTTACGATCAGAAATCTGAGATTGGATAGGATACGAAACAGTTTGTTTGAATTGTGTAGGAGTATGAGAAATCCATGCATATCTTGTTTATCATTAGGGTTGTGTTTCGGTGCCACCGAGTTTTATAATTGTTGGTGAGGTGATCCAATGGTATTATGCCATGTTGTCATCATGTAAAGATTGCATCTGATTGTCTTGCGTGTGTAGTACATGTACGGTTATGATTGGATGGGTTGTAGATTAAGTATATGGGGTACATTTATCAATTTCGTAAGGTTTGTAATCTAATTTTGAAGTCTTTGAGTTGAAATAGGATTCATTGATTCAAACCGATGTTAAATTATGTGGGTTTTTTTATCAATGAATATTCAATATTGTAATTAATTACCCCCAAAGAAAATAATAATCTTTCTAACTTGGAAGCTATCGTACTTAATAGAAAATTAGAAAATAAATCAGTGGACAATTAATTTTCCATGCCCTTAATTGAAATCTAATTAAAAAAAGATTTTAAAGTAAAGTATTCAAATAATATATTAAACAGTTAAAAACAAAATTATCAAGTTTGGCCAATTCATATATTTGAAAATTATATTTAACCTACCAAGTGAAAAGTGCATTAAGTTGTATATGTTGTTATTACAACTTCAATTCTTAACAACGATATTATTTGACACCCAAAAAATTTTTCTCCAGCCAAAACCGAAGGGCTATTTATCTATTAATTAGTAAGGTTTCGTTGGATATGATATTAGACATCTATTAAAAACAAAGTTAGAAATAAAAATAAATATTATTAAAGTACTGGCTTAAATATTTAAGCATAGATTTGGAGCAAGGTCAACTCCAAATAATAGGAAGGAGTTACAAGGGTAAGAAAAATTCCCACAAGGCGAGTCCTGGCAATGATTGGACTCAAACCCAAGTTTACAAGTACAAAATAGTATTCATACTTGACCAGGAATCTATACTAGGGGATCAAGTTGAAAATAAATATATTAATATAAAGTATAAAAATTAATAAATTATCATAAAAAATAAAATTATTAAATTATATTATCATAATTAAAAATAAATA
>JAVXUL010123019.1:0-16618 GCA_035590515.1 Trichilia minutiflora | reverse complement strand
TCATGTGAAGAATTTCAAACTCCTGGCGAAGAGTTTGCAAGTGTGCATGCTTGACTTGTGTAGTACCTTGATACTTCTGCTTCAAAGCATCCCATATGCTTTTTGTTGTATCTTTGTTGAGGATTGTCTCCAAGACCGAACGATCTATTGCCTGAAACAAATAGTTCTTGGTTTTCAAATCTTTCAGCTTTTGATCTTCTATATTCTTCTTCTGCGCCTCTATAAGAACACTACGTTCTGCTGCTGTAGGAATTCCATTCTCCACCAAGCTCTCCAGTACTCTTTTGAACGTAAAAAGTTCTCCATGAGCATCGCCCAATGATCATAGTGCCCACCAAATGTTAGGAATAAAGTAAAAACTTATGAAAAAGGTATAAGAGTTTAAAGAGAAAAGATGATTTTATTCGTAAATAAATTTGGCCATTATATAGTCATTACAAGCAAGACTAAAACAAGAAAAACAAACAGCCCACGTATAACAAAATCCTGATAATGTGGTAAGAATAAGTCAAATAAATATCTAATCCCTACAAATAAGAAATTATTGACTCAGTTCGTCACAATCATCTAACGTCTAGAATAATAAAACTTAACAAGTTATACTAATTTATGTTCAGCTAACAGTTCTATGGAAATTGGTGGAGAAACACTTAATGCCAAAACCATCAAGGCCATCATCTGCTGAAAGCGAATCTCCTGCAGACGGCATGAAATGGTCTTTAGCACCAGGAACAAATTTGTTGTCAGGTTTCACGGCAAAGTTATTCAGAGAATCAAAGCAGACGCTAAATGAATTCGCAAAAGAACTCAGGTCCTTCAGCAATGTTGACATGTCAGGTATGCTCACTATATATACGGAGGGAAGTATCTTATTACATGATATATGTTTTCTCAACTAGATGTTTTAATTTAAACGTATATGGTGTTCTTGCTACAATTTTTGTTCACTAGATTGTCTCTCCAATTTGTTGCGAAAGACGATAACAACCACAGTGATTTTGTGGTTTAAATAGATTATTCTGGAATGTAGATTTAAGTTCTTGTGACAAAGATTTGAAAATTTTGGCAGGACGCAACTTTGGAGATGAAGGATTATTTTTTCTTGCTCAGAGCTTAGGTTACAATCAGGTTAGATTTGAATCATTTACCCTGGCTTTTAGATGTACAATGGTTATTTATTTGTTAATGAACATGGCTACATTTCTCTCATTTGATTTGTTTATCTGATATTGTTGCTTTGTCATCACTTTCTGTATGCTGATGTTTCGTACTTGTTCTACTATGAAACTTGGATGAAAATTACAATCTCATTTTGAGTCTGCTTAAGATGTTTTGGTTTTCTTCCAGACAGCTGAGGAAGTCAGTTTTGCTGCAAATGGAATAACTGCTACTGGAATTAAAGCCTTTGATGGTGTTCTTCAATCAAACATTGTATTAAAGACTCTTAATCTTTCTGGAAACCCTATTGGGGATGAGGGAGTGAAGGTCCGCTGAAGTCATGTTACAAATGTTTCTGAAAAGTTAAATTCTAGTTCTCTTTCATTATTGAGTCTGGAATCTAAAGTGAATCAGAGTGATTAGTGAATTATTAACCAAGATGTTTACTGACTTTTTTATATTGCTGTTGATATATATTTTGTATAACATATGTTACTAGTTTGGACATGATTTATTCAGTTTTGAGCTTCTATTACAAGTACTGAGCCAATTTTTGTAGTTCATTTGGGTGGTTTGAATTTTTATTACAGCGCCTTCCATTGCTTTTTAATTTGTTAAAATTTCCTTTTTGCTTATATTGGTTACAAATGTGCATCATCTGGTATTGGAAGTCTGGATTTGTTTATATGATTATAGAGAGTTATTATCATTATTCTTCTGTTTATTTCATAAACTTAAACAGCAGTCTCAAATTCATCCTTCTTCATGATGTATGTACATTCGCACTTTGGATCATTGCAGTTAGAACATTCTCAATAATTTTTAATGTGCCCAAATTTATGTGTCTTTCTTCGATATTTGTAGTGCCCGTGTGATATATTGGTGAACAATGCTGGTGTCCAGAAGTTCCAACTCAACAGTGTTGACATGGGCGATGAGGTTAGCTTACTTTTAGCATGAATTACATTTAAGATCCTCCAAAGAGAATAAAAGTCTGTTAAAGGCAATGATATGCCTAAAGTGTCTCTGACTTTTTGGTACAGAGTGCAAGGGCTATTGCGGAGTTACTGGAGAAAAATGCAATCTTGCGTGTTCTTGAATTTAATAAAAATATGATCGAGTATTCTGTATGCAGTAATTGCAACATTCTTTTCACATTAAAAGTATTGATCAAAGTAGTGATATTAATACTGTTTTTAAATGCTTTTGGGAATGGAGATAGGGGTTCACTGGTTTTGCGGAAGCACTTCTTGAGAATAATACTATAAGAAGTCTACATCTCAAGTGAGTGCATTTCTTGTCTATTTTTCACTTCACTTCTCTTTGGGTTTTTCCCAATACGTGTAATCCATAATGATAAGTTTCTGTTACATCTTTCTTGATTGATTAGACTTATATTAAATTTTGGGTACTGTAATCTTTTCTGTTACTTTTGAAAATTTTCTAACATTCTGTTACCATTCAAGTGGCAATTATGGGGGTCCTCTGGGGCCTAATGCTTTGGCTAAAGGGCTTGAAGGGAACAAATCATTGCGGGTACATGTCTTGTTAAGTTTCACATTTTTTCTATATTTACTTTCTTCTTTCAGCTTCATGTAGATTCGTTTTAATGTTTTAATCTGTTTGGGGCTTTCTCATATTGTGTTCTCTGAAAAATATAATGCTTCATCACGTTGAATGCATAGATTTATGTTTATGCATGAAAAGTAAACCAGACAACTGATATTGTGAATGATGAAGTTGTTATTTAAATTATACATCAATGATATGTCTGAATGCATTTTTTTTTAATCCACCTAAAATGAGTTCGATAATCATTCCTGTCCTTGCTAGAACTGACGTAAAATCCCAATATATGTTCAATGGGTAAAACTGTGAAGATTTTTGGAACTGAAAGTTGAAGCTAAATGTTAGAATTTTTTGTTCATCCCTTGCTTTGGCAATATTGTGCCTGCTTCAAGTTTCGCTGCCTGTCTTTTATCTGGGGATCATGAGATATTTTGACAAGCAAACAGTATTGAAATCTGTAATTGTGAGATATGCTCGAGTCTTGACAAAGGAGACTGGAGTAAGTTGTTTTTTCTCAAGGGGTACGAAAGTAATAGCTACATTATATGTTCAGGAACGTTATCTTCACGGAAATTCCGTTGGAGATGGAGTCCGCACCTTGATGTCTGGTCTATCTTCTCTTAAAGATTCGAATTTTGCCTTAGTCGTTGACATTTTAAGTTATATAATGTGTGATTCGAATGTGTTGTAGTTAATCTGACTTGGTTTTATGAGCTTTAGGGGAACTTACAGTTCTAGACATTGGCAACAACTCAATTAGTGCAAAAGGTGCTTTTCACGTTGCTGAATATATTAAGAACTCCAAGAGTTTGTTATGGTTGAACCTTTACATGAATGACATTGGTGATGAGGTATTCTTATTCTGAATGGTTAGCCATGCTTGTAAATCTTTGAATCCACCATTTGCTGTTTAAAGTTTGTAAAGGTTGTGCAAATTCCTCAGATAATTAACAGCAATAAAAGGTAGTATTTACTATTTAGTATGTATTTAGATGGTGTGGATGCTGATTTGTTCAAATGGTAAAATCTCATAGGTACAAGAGGTCTAGGGTTCAATTGCTGCTCATACTAGAGTCGGTGAGTTTAGTTTGTATTTATGAAATATTTAAAAAAATGGATTTTTTAAGAAAAATATATATATTCGGATGGAAGAAAGTTCATATGTTGGGTTCTTTTTTCAGTAAAACAATCAAGTTATAGAATTTACTTTAATAATTAATGTATTAAAATTTTCCAGGATTGGACTTCCATCTCTGTTGATACTAACTTTTGAAATTTATCAGGGAGCTGAGAAAATTGTAATATGCTCTCAAGCAGAACCAGACTATATCAACCATAGGCCTGGTAAGAGAAAATTACTTTGTCTTATTACTTATGTCTATACCTTTCAACTGTATTTGAGAGGTTTTCAATGAACTATTGCTGAGGAAAAAAGATTGGGAGGAATATTTCAGGGGGGAAATAACATACATGCGAAGGGAGCAAGTGCAATAGCTCGAGTTTTGAAAGATATTTCTGTTATTACAAGTGTGAGTCCTTTACCATCAATTTGATCTACTTTTGGTTATATTTCTTTTGGGACATCATGACACGGATCATCTCTCTCTATCACAGTTAGATCTTGCTTATAATTCCATTGGAGCCAATGGAGTAAATGCTTTATCAGAGGTTCTCAAGTTCCACGGAAACATAACCACCCTTAAGCTTGGTTGGTGTCTGTACGAGCCTTTTTGTCAATTCTGTACGAGCCTTTTTGTCAATTAAATAATCCCTTTTTCTAACTGATTTGAAATATATCTTGCAGATAGGAGCAAGTGGTGCAGAACCTGTTGCAGATATGTTGAGATATAACACTACTATATCTATACTGGACTTGCGGGCAAATGGATTAAGAGATGATGTACGTTTCTGTCGAAAATGTTGGCTATTTAGTCTCTTAAACTTATCTTACTCAATCCTCGGCGCATTATTTTTTTGTAGGGTGCAAAGTGCCTGGCTCGCAGCTTGAAAGTGGTCGATGAAGCTTTGACTTCACTTGATTTAGCATTTAATGGAATAAGGGTGAAAAATTCTTTTTTCCCTTCTCTCTCATGCTTGATAGTTTGGAAAGTAGCAGTTTTATTTCACTTTCTCACACACTGGATTTGTATACAGGATGATGGGGCTTTTGCCATTGCTCAAGCACTCAAGGCTAATGAAGATGTGGCAGTCACGTCTCTTAATCTTTCTAGTAACTGTCTGGCAATTTGGGCAGGTAATATTACCGGTTTTTCTCCTACTTTTCTCGGTATTTACAAATTTTTGCTTCATTCTTGGTTCACAAGTTTATTGTAATGAACCTTTCTATTGTGCAGAGTGCCCTGACAGATGCAAAAGACCATGTATATGAAATGAATGAAAAGGAAGTCAACATTTTTTTCTAGACTGTATTTTGCTATAGTTAGAGAGAAAAATAGTTAGCTGCTGTGCATTACGACGGGCTCCCATTCTTTCTATTTATTCTTCTGCCGCAAGGTCGGTGAGAACTCCAACTCTCAAGTTAGAATTGGGGGTCTAACCAAAATCCATTAGCTGAGGAACCTTAGGAATTTTGACAATGATCAAATTATAGTTAGCTTTCAATTGTTGATTCGATGATTTTTCTTTATTTCTTGGATCGTGTGACGGGTTCCAAGTTTTATTATCCAGTTTTCACTACTTTTTGGTCATTGGTGAAGCACGAGTTTTTTGACGGACAGTTGGCAGTTGGCACACATGTTTATAATTCAATTATAAGTGTGGTTGGTTTCGTTATTTGGTGCATCGAAATGGGTGATTGGCATGGCATTAATAGTTTTTAAGTTAAATGAGACCACAGCCTATGCTATTGCCTGTGTTTGTTGGGTCGGGAGCTGGAAATTGATGGTTTCTTTGGGAAATCTGCGCTGTTGGTGTTATCACTGACTTGAAGTTACGGCCTTACGTTGCATGACTTGGAATCCTTTTGAGATTTTGTTACAGCCAAGAATCTTATGAGCACCCATGACCATGGACTGGAGTATAGAATAGAATTATCCTCGCGGGGGCTTGGAGGATGGGAACTATCATTTTGATAAGCCCAAGCTCGATGAAAAAACGGATGCAAGAATCTTCCTAGAGGAGAAAATAAACTATATCACAATTTAATTATAAAATAATGTTTTTTATACATTGATAATTAATCAATAAATGGAAAATCCTCATAGATGCATTATGCACATATATGATTATGTTATGCGACTCGAATTTTTGTACAGTTACGCGAAACAGTCAATCTAATAGTGACAAGATGACCCACAGGCTTTTTTGGTCCAGTCTACCGATACTCACTTCCCCTAGAAATGAACGATCCCTCCAAGCTTTTTATTTCATTTCGTATGTCACTCTTTATTTTTCACTTGAATTTGAATCAAAATTTACGAAATAGATATAGATAAATATTTTGAGATAATCGTTAAATCCTATGCACTGTAAATGCAGCTCTTATCATCAGTGCCTGTGAGCGCATAACATAATGCATGCATAAGGGTAAGGGTGGGTGTATTGGGATCGAATAAATCGGATTTAAATTGTGAATTTCATTAATTTTAAATAGTGAATTTATTAAATTCTGCCAGCTACGAATAATAATTTGTAATAATAATGTTTAAATTTAAATATTTTTTATCAGATGTTTTAATCTTATTATAAATAATTATAAGATATATTAAAATTATTTTTTCTCTTATATTTAATATATTTAAATTGATTTAAATCATAAATAATAATTTAAATTATATCAATTTTTAATATATTAATAAATTAAATTACTACAAACACAATTGATAACATATGACACCGCAACCCTCAAGTAGGAATATGCAATTATTGGTCCAGCTCAAATATTACGAGGCACAACGTATTTACTGTCATCATCTCCAAAACCCTGCTTGATTGTGCCGTCTGTATCTGTCGTTGCAGTCCTCTTTCTCGTCTCTCTATATTTATAATATCTCTGTGTCAAACTCTCGACAATCCATCTGTGCCTAAGCTCTGTATTTCTGCCGACTGTTAGTCGACTGAGCTGCGGAATAACCGTGTCTTCTTAATAGACAAGGATGGAACCGATAACCGATGACCGATAAAATCATGACTTGTTTCTCGTCTGTCTATATTCTATAATGTCTCTGTGTCACACTCACGACAATCCATCTGTGCCTAGGTTCTGTATTTCCGCCGACTGTCACTTGACTGTGCCGCGGAATAACCGTGTCTTCTTAATAGATAAGTATGGAACCGATAACCGATAAAATCATAACTTAGTTCTCTATAGAAACCAAAAATGAAACGAAATGACAGGGGATGCGTGGTTTCATAAACCAGAAAACGCATAAATGTTTTCACATTTGATAACGGAGTACAGTTTAACATAAGAGTGATAATTTTTTTTTTTAATCCGGATCAATTTACACGATTAATTTTAGAAAGGATTAGTATAGCATCTTATTAATGCGATCTCCCCCTTAAATTATAGCCTATCTTAAGAATCGTACTCCAAATCATACGCTTAATCATACCGTCTAAAATTCATCTTTATAAACGTAATTAACTACATGTAAATTATAAAAATAATAATATAGATTATAATACAATTATTTGATATAGATTATAGATTATATTATAATAAATTATAATATGATGATTATTTGATATAAATTTAATATAATTAAATAAATTTAAATTTAAAATTTTAATATAAATAATAAATTAATTATATTTATATGACATGATTAATAATTATATTAGATTTGAATTTAATATTTTGAATTTGTTTATTAATTTAAAACACGATTAAAATATGATTAATTAATAAAATAATCGTATTCAAATAAATAATTATTTAATATAATAATTTTATTTATTTATATTAAATAAATTATTAGGGTATGTTACCAAAGTCTAGTCTAATGGTCCAGGCCTATCTCTACGCTTTTATCCAGATCCACCAAATACACATATCAAGTAAACTCTCCGATACGGTGTCATCCCGAGAAGTCAATTACATCATCCAGGAAAATAGTTGAATCGCCTCAGGCACTCTGCCCAAAGCGATCAGTCAGGAGCTCTCCTTCGAGTTATTTACTAGTGACTCGCATCCAGGTTCGGGACCTTCTATCACAAGCCTGTTGGGATCGGGGAGTCGGACCAATACACTTTTACAGAGCAGTGAAGACTCACGGACACTTAGAACACACCAGCCTCCACAGTGCTATCTTCTGGCGGCATCATTGTATAGTGACCTCCCGAGAACCAGGGGATTTCATTCTCGGGAGGACCGGAAGCTTCACTCGAAGGGATGTGCACTCAAGGTCTCGGGAATGACGTGACGAGGAATAGTATCACAATTTCTCATGTCCCTTGATTTTGCAACAAGTTACCCTGGACACGTCAGTCATGCAGTAACATGTGTTCAAGGATACGTACTCCTAGGCTTCTAATATACAGCACCCAAGAATCAAAGGAGAAGGAGATTTGCATCCAGATTCGTTCGACCGCATTGAGAAAAACCCACTATGAGACATTCTTTAAACTTTGCAGTGCATCCAGGCATCATTCTCTGAACTAGAACATTCCATGCCATTCATACTTTTTATGCATTCTTTGTTGTTTGTATGCATGCACACTTATCTCACACACCAAATAAAACCCTCTCTAACTTAAGCATCGGAGGATTTTTGTCGGGAAACCGACTTTACCCCTGAGGTGTTCTGTGTGTTTTGTAGTCTCAAGCTCAAGGATGAGAAGAGAAGACCTGTTGATGCTCGAAGTTAAGGACGAGGCCAACTTCTTGCATCAACATTTGGCACTGTCTGTGAAAAAATATTGCGTATTTATATGTAACATGTCTACTAACTGCAAGTGCATGATTTCTAAGTTGTAATTTAGAACAATCTAATGTTAAGTGTCGAACCCACGAGGAATGTAAATGTCTTAAGTAATTACTGCAATATCAATGATGTGAATGTATTAAGGTAAAGAAATTAAACTCTATTCTAAATTTAAAGAAAACCTAATGACTAAAATTCCTAAATTAATTTAGTGACAAACTTGAGAAAAATATGCTTAAGGTATGTAACTACACCCGAGTAATTATGCTCACACTTGATTCTTATCAGCGAATACAAATTATCTATTAACTAGGATCTACGTTGATTTTATTTCATCTTTCGAATCTCAATAAAATCCTATATTTCACCATTCAAGTTAATATGTCTATTAAACTTAGATATGAGAAACATGCATTAAGATCATCCTATTAACGTTACCCAATCTTTAATTATTTTTCAATCAATTGATAATTAGGCTATGGATCCTTATTCTAATACCATGAACGTACTTCGTCAAGTCTCGTTCATGCATTTAACAGATAAGTTTAATAATTCATTAAACTAAACACTCAAACTAGGAGCATAAATAGATAATTCAATTACTTTAATAAAATCAAGTGCGAAACACAAATTACTACAGGTTCGTTACATCCTTAAGCAATAGAGAAATTAGCCAATTATATCGATTAATTCAGTACAATTCGGATTCCAACACATATTCAAGAATTTGACAATTAAAGACAAAGACAGAAAGGAAGAAATCAGGATGAACTCTTAGTCTTGAATCTTTCGTCCTTGATCTTTAATCTCGTGTATCCTTGAAATTCATGCTCTGAATTCTTTCCAGGTCTTGTTTGGTTCCTCTCTCTTTTTTCCCCAAAAACGTCCTCCTCTTTAATTCTCAATATAGCCGTTTTTATAGTAGGGTCGTAGGGTCAAGATAAGTCTGCGACTTCTCGCTGCAGCGAACAAACAATTCTCACTGTAGCGAGACTTTCTGGAATTTTCGCTGCAGCGAGAATATATTAACCGTTACAGCGAGGCTTGCACTCACTCGCTGCAGCGAAGGGATCAGATTCTCGCTGCAGCGAGGACACTTTCCTCACTGTACAACTTCAAATTCTTCTGTCTTGGCATTCTTTTCTTCTCGGTTGTCTAAAGTCTTCCAAATTTAGCTCATTTCTTGACAAATTGTATCTCGAGGACCCTGCACAAAATACAACTAATAAAACATCAAATTAACATCAAATTACTACTTAAAATTTACTCAATTAAGCACAAAATTATGAGAAAAGATGAGTGATAAAATCGCTCATCAAACTCCCCAAAACTAAAACCCTTGCTCATCCCGAGCAAGACCGAATTAAAAATTAAAATCCTAAAAACAAAAGAAATTAACGACCTACTCCTAATCCACTTTCCTAGGACTCACGATTGCATTTAGTGTATGCAACAAGCCTTTTAAACCCCTAGGATGCCCCTAGTGGATAAGTGAAGTCTCGTGAGGGTTTCCAGAGGATCTACCCATAAAATCCCAATCCTACTCTACCACACTCAGTCAGTGCACACACACATGCAACAATTAAACACACAATCATAAAATAAACAAGCACTAAAATCAATCATGCAATTACAAGGTTTGATGCTCGCTATTGATAGAACACGGGAACTACAAAGCCATCATATTGATGCCGAACTTAAAACTCGATCAAACTTCCACGCTCCATTGGACTAACATCAAGTTTCTCTCTCACTTACAATTAAAACCCATGCCTTCGAAAAAAAAACTTAAATGAATTCGAGATTAATCTTACCTTTTACTCTACCTTTACTCAGAATGTCATGCAAAACCAAAATGTTGTTGACGGTTCCTAATTTAAGTTCATTCGTTTTGAAACTTCTTATTCTTTACCTCGGTTCTAAATAGTCTTTTTACGTGAGTGTTAATATTTGTGATACCAACCTCCGGTTACTCAGTCTATTAGAAACCTTGATTGCTTTGCATATTCTTATCTCAAGGATCCGTTTTACATGATTGTTAACATTTGTGATGCCAACCTCCGGTTACTAAAATCCTCGAAACATTGGAGTAGTTTTCTTGCGTCGTAAAAAAATGATTTTTTTTATATAGATAATTCACGCCTCATACTTTCGATTTTATGCAAGACACTCATAAATTCGGGTTTTGTAATTGGTGTAATCAATTCCCAAATCCATCTTCGTTTTTCTTTCTAAGCATGTTTATTAAATTTGTCTTTTCAAATTGTCGACACTAGCCATTTTACCTTTCTATTTGTCTCATCTACGTTCGACATCAAAGCGCGGTTTATACTTCAACTAGTTCATCAAAAGCTTACATCAACATACGCAAGCATTCAGACAATTATAATCAACATAAAATAAAAGAAAAAAATACCAAAAAAATATTAAATCTAGAAATAAATTAAACTTAGAACAAAAGAAAGAAAAAATTAATCGTCCAGTATCCTCACAAACTCCCCAGAAAAGACAACCCCCTCAAACTTAAAATGAAGCATTGTCCCCAATGCTTAAAACTAGGAATCATACCTGAGGGACGAGCCGTAAGCTCGTCTCAATCCTCTTCTTCTTTTGTATCCTCATCATCGCCTTCGGCCTCGCTGCTCTCATCCTCTTCATCGGATACTAGAGGCTGGAATTGTGGAAGTTGAGGATACTGGGAGAGGTCATATCCTACTAGTCTGCCTTGGTGAAGGAGAATCGCACCCAACCCATCTATCGAGCTAAAGACATACAACATGAAGTGCTCCTGCTGTTTCGTTAGTTTCACTAGCTCCTTCTGGGTTTGATTGAGCTCTGAAGTGATACCTGCAAGAGAGCCTTTCTTCGCTGAAGGTTGTTTGGGTCCCGAGGATGAAGGCTGAGCTGATGTACTGGACCCGATTGCCTTACCAATTCTTCCTATGGTGAGTGTAGTGATAGGAGCTTTTGGTTGCAGTATCTCTGGACTTACTGCCTTTACCCCAGCAGCCGATATTAACTCAGAAACCAAAGATGGGAAGTAAATTTCTACTGCTGTGTTTTCTGCTGAGTAGTTTATATTTTGCGACACCCACCATCCTACATCAATCTGCCTATTATTCTTTAGAGCATATAACATGAACGCCCTTTCTTTGTTTACCTCGGTTAGATGGTATGAAGGGCTCAGGCAGGCGCAGAGAAAATGATGTCAGACCTTCATCAGTGGCGTCAACCATTTGGTGAGGAAGTTTGTTCGCATCCCTCTCACCGTTGTCCACGAAACTACCTCTCCACATAAATCCGCTGTTAAGGCATCTAAGTCCATTGAATCCATCAAGTCTTTCAAGTCATCCCGAAATAGGGGAATCTGAAATAGTTTATTAATCGTATCCCTATCAAATCAGACTTGCTTCTCCCGTACTATAGCATTTTGACCCTAGCATCCCTTCGCATTGGCATAAAATTCGCGCACTAAGGTCATGGACGCCGCCTTGGGTTGTTTGACAAACTGCTGCCAACCCCTTCGTTGAATCTCACGAAAAATTTCTGAGCTCTCGGATTCATTAAACACCATCCCCCTCTCCTTTAATCCAGCCCGTTTCTTCATCGATTGCTCGAATATGGTGGCTTCCTCTTTGGATCGAAAATTCAACCGATCATACTCTTTCGAGGTTTCTACCCGAGCTCTTTTTTCGATTGATTTTTGTCTAGGCATCGTAATTGTATAGGAATGCTCCCCAACCACAATCATAATCACACCCCAATCAACTCAACCACAACGCGTAATAATTCCCCAAACTCCGATTCAACAATGTTGTTAAACAAATCTCCCAATTCTTCCAATTAACACAATCTAACCCTAGGTTTCCAACAACTACAATGCTTGTAAATTGAAGAAAAGGAGAAGGGAATTCGACGTGTACCTGATACCCTTGGGAGTAGAGCATGTCAACGGTGATGAGAAAATGTAGTTTGAGAGAAAATACAAAACCCTTTGATCTTGCTTGTACCGAATATGTGTTGAAGTGCCCGTGTTTATTCAAAATTTTCCAGCAACACTGTAGCGAGAAATGTTTTTCGCTGCAGCGAGAGACTAGGGAATTTTCACTGCACCGAGTAGTTGTTTACCTCGCTACAGCGAGACTCTCTGGAAAATTCGCTACAGCGAGTAGTGTTGTCTCATTACAGCGAGGCACTCTGTCAATGTCACTGCAGCGAGTGGCTCATTTTCTCGCTGCAGCGAGAGTCTCTGGAATTCTCGCTGCAGCGGTTGCATTCTTCTCGCTGCAGCGACAGTTTCTGGAAATTTCGCTGCAACGAATATGTTTTTCTTGCTGCAGCGAGATTTCCCTTTTCTTTAGGCCTTGGTTCTCCTGTTCTAATACACAACAAGAATTAAATTAAATAAAATGCAATAATTACAACTAAATGATTACGTAAACTAAACAATCGTTGGGTTTCCTCCCAACAAACGCTAGATTTAATGTCCCCAGACGGACTTAACCGGATTATTGCTATTCTGGATTTCTGAGCTTGTAAAGCTCATTTTCTTGCTCGAATCTTTTATGTCCATAATAGTGCTTTAGCCTTCGACTGTTAACTCTGAACAATTGCCCCTCTTCATTTTTCAGTTCAATGGCACCAAATGGTAAGACCTTCTTGACGGTGAAAGGTCCACCCCATCTCGACTTGAGTTTCCTGGGAATAACTTCAACCGTGAGTTGAATAAAAGGACCTGTTGCCCAGGACTGAAGGTTCTCCACAAAATTTGTTTGTCATGCCAACACTTCGTTCTTTCTTTATAAATCCTTGAGCTTTCATAAGTGTCATTCCTTATTTCATCTAACTCATTCAATTACAGGCATCTGTGATTTCCAGCACTCGATAAGTCAAAATTTAGTTTCTTCACTGCCCAATATGCTCGATGCTTTAATTCTATAAGTAGGTGGCATGGCTTTCTGAATACTAATCTATACGGAGACATTCCAATTGGTGTTTTGAATGTTGTTCTGTAGGCCCACAAAGCATCATCAAGCTTAATCGCCCAATCCTTTCGATTCGTATTCACTGTCTTTTCAAGAATTTGTTTGATCTCCCGGTTTGAGATTTTTGCTTGACCATTTGTCTGAGGATGGTATGCAAGTGTTATCTTGTGTTTTACTCCATATCGATTTAACAAGACATTAAATGGCTTGTTACAGAAATGGGAGCCCTCATCACTGATTATTGCTCTCGGAGTGCCAAATCTCGTGAAAATATTCTTCTGTAAAAACTTCAATACCACTCTAGCATCGTTAGTTGCAGTTGCTATAGCTTCCACCCATTTGAAAACGTAATCAACTGCCACGAGAATATACTTCTGACCAAAAGAAGTTGGAAATGGACCCATAAAATCGATGCCCCACACATCAAATAATTCTACTTCCAACATCCCAGTTAATGGCATCTCATTTCGTTTCGATATATTTCTAACTCTTTGACACCGATCACACCCCTTAATAAATTGGAGCAATCTCGGAACATGGTTGGCCAATAAAAACCAGATTGTAACACTTTTACTACTGTTCGAGATACACTGAAATGCCCTCCATATGATGAAGAATGGCAGCCAATTAGTATTTGTTTAGCTTTCTCATCTACCATACATCTCCGAATTACTCCATCAGTACATTTTTTTGAATAGAAAGGGTTCATCCCAAAGATAGTTCTTCACATCATGCATCAACTTTTGTCTTTGCTGATAAGTCTAATCTGGTGGGAGAGCCTTGCATACAAGAAAATTCACAATATCTGCATACTACGGCAGTGAAGTATGCTCATCAGTCTTTCATCTGGAAATAACTCTTGAATTGGTGACACGTCCTCTACGTCTAGTTCAATCTATGATAAGTGATCAGCGATTACATTTTCACTACCCTTTTTATCACGAATTTCCAAGTCAAATTCTTGCAACAGTAATATCCATCTCACTAACCGAGGCTTAGCATCTTTCTTTGAAAACAAATAATGAATGGCTGAATGATCCGTGTAAATGGTAATTTTTGATTCCAAGATGTAAGCTCGAAACTTTCGACTGCAAACACTATGGCCAACATCTCTTTTTCTGTGGTTGTATAATTCACCTGGGCCTCATTCATAGTGCAACTCGCATAATAGATGGCTCAAAAAATTTTGTCTCTTCGCTGACCAAGAACTGCACCTATTGCGAAATCACTGGCATCACACATTATTTCAAATGGTTCAGCCCAGTTTGGGGTGACTACAATGGGTGCCGACGTTAATTTTTCCTTAATCTCCTCAAAAACTTTCAGGCATTCATCATCAAACTTGAATATTGTGTCCTTCTCCAGTAAATTGCAAAGGGGCTTCACAATCTTTGAGAAATCCTTGATGAATCGACGATAAAACCCTACGTGTCCCAAGAAACTTCGAACACCTCGAACATTTACTGGTGGTGGTAATTTTTGAATAACGGTCAGCTTAGCTTGATCCACCTCGATACCCTCCTTAGAAACCAAATGACCCAAAACAATACCATTTCTTACCATAAAATGGCATTTTTCCTAATTAAGGACCAAATTTGTTTCTTCACATCTTTGGAGTACCCGGGATAGATTGTGTAAACAGTCATCAAAAGATTTTTCAAAGATTGAAAAATCATCCTTAAATACTTCCATGACCACTTTAATAAGATCTGAAAAGATAGCCATCATGCATCTCTGAAATGTTGCTGGAGCGTTACATAATCCAAATGGCATATGTCTAAACGCAAATGTGCCATACGGACAGGTAAAGGTTGTCTTCTCTTGATCCTCTGGACATATTGGAATCTGATTGTATCCCGAATACCCATCCAGAAAACAATAAAACTCGTGCCCAGCAAGTCTATCCAACATTTGATCAATGAATGGTAGTGGAGAATGGTCTTTCTGGGTCGCCTTGTTCAGCTTCCTATAGTCAATGCACACTCTTTATCCTGTCACTGTTCTTGTTAGCACTAGCTTGTTCTTGTCGTTTTTAATTACCGTAGTGCCACCTTTCTTAGGTACCGCTTGAACTGGACTCACCCATAAGCTATCTGAAATTGCATAGATAATTCCAACATTCAACAACTTTAATACCTCTGCTCGGACAACTTCTTTCATTACTGGGTTTAATCTTCGTTGATGCTCAATAGTTGGCTTGTATTCCTCCTCTATCAGTATTTTATGCATACACAACGCGGGAGTCAACATTTTAATGTCTGAAATAGACCATGCAATGGCTGATTGGTGTTTCCTCAGAACTTGCAACAGCCTTTCTTCTTGCTCTTTTTCCAACAATGCCGAAATAATGACCGGTAATGTGGAATTCTCACCTAAGAAAGCATACCTTAAGTGTTTAGGTAATTGCTTCAAAGATGGAATTGCAGAAGGTATCATAGGCTGTATTTGCTCCTTCTTGCCATCTTCATTTGTTTCAATTTCTGTCAAATCTTCAAGAGTGAATACTTCTTTCTTCTCCGCATATACATCATCAACTAGCAGCCCATCCTCTGCCGTTGGAAGATTTTCTTTGCACATGTTCGATGTTACCAAGCAATGTTCCAGCGGATCCTGAGATGAAAGATCAATAAATCTTGCTTCTACAATTCCGAATACTACATCTACTCTTTTGCACGACTGATCTGCATCTGGAAATTTTAGAGACCGATAAATGTTAAACTTTACTTCTTCATCATGAACTCGCAAAGTGAGGTTCCCTCCATGAACATCTATGAGTGCTCTTCCTGTAGCTAAAAATGGTCTTCCAAGGATGATGGGAATTTCTCGATCCTCCTCCATATCCAATATTACAAAATCCACAGGAAAGATAAACTTATCCACTTTCACTAAGACATCTTCGATTATTCCCTTGGGAAAGGAGAGAGACCGGTCTGCCATTTGTAAGGAAATGGTAGTGGGTTTTACTTCACCTAATCCCAACTTCTTAAAGACTGAAAGTGGCATTAAATTTATACTCGCACC